>JABUQX010082375.1:7500-35000 GCA_015478945.1 Trachelipus rathkii | reverse complement strand
GACGAGAGACAGACTCTACCATCTTGTGGTTTACCTATGGTACTCCCAGCCCGGAGGGTTAGCTTTCCAAAATGGGGCAGGAGCCTCCATCTAAATTTGACCTTTTTTTAGCATTTTTTGGCACTTTTTAGCTACTTTTTTAACGTTTTGTTCATAATTCAGGTAAGATCCCCAACTCCGGAGGATTTTGGGGATTTTTCCCATTGGCAGCCCTACACGTCGAAGACAAAGACTTGAAAACCGTTTACGAAGGTTTTTGGAAATTCCAGTCATGTCGGCAGCTGACTTGGAAATTTCCATCATTTCATTAGATTTTGACGTTTGATACGTCAAAGTTAGGGTTTTTAAGGTCGGTGAGACCGAATTTAAGGTCTGGAAGACCGACTTCCGAGGTTTTGAGCCTGAACTCAAGGTTTTAGCCCCAGAAGTGGGGCGGAGCCCCTCAAAAGGGGCTTTTTGGTTCCTAGAAGGTTTTAAATGATCGATAGATCATTTTTGATGATTCCAATCGATTTGTCGTGATCGATTACCCCTAAATCGATCTTTAAATCGTCTTTCTACGTGCTCTGGTTGGCTTATAACACAGAAAAATGTAATCGAAAGAAAATAATTACAATAATTAACATTCGATTAATCGCGGTAGTATGTCACCATCCGGGGATCTACCACCCTTTTCGATATGAAGGAATAGAGATATTTGCTTTAAACTTGGAATATAATCTATATATGGGATAAGGACGAATCCGTGTAATTTTCAAGTCTGTAGGATGTATATAGAGGGGGGTCGCCCCCGAGAGCGAAGGTGAAATATAACGCTACGCCCTTGTGTGTGTGTGTTGGGTGAGCAAAGATTAGGCTTAACGATTTCCAATCGAGCAGGTGGACCACAGACGAGTTTTGGTGACCGTAGGTCACCTAAGCGCTATAGCGCCAAGTCAAATTCGTCCTGAAAATTATTTTAACCTTAACTTATCTTAGTTAAATTTAGATGTAAGCGGGCATTACCCCTCCGAAGG
The DNA here is from genome assembly GCA_015478945.1 of Trachelipus rathkii. NCBI lineage: Eukaryota > Metazoa > Arthropoda > Malacostraca > Isopoda > Trachelipodidae > Trachelipus > Trachelipus rathkii. The sequence continues at coordinate 33,984 of JABUQX010082375.1, read as the reverse complement.
AGGGGTAAGGCCTCAGCCCTTCGGGCTGAGGCCCAAAGCCCGCTTACACCCCTTCGGGGTGATCCCCCCTCTCAAGATTCACACCCTTTCAGGGGGCGCATCCCTCCTGGGTTTTCTCTCGGGAGGTGGTGTGTTGCTTTAGATACTCTTGGTTAATGAAACCTGTTTATTCGTAAGTTAGGTACGTTATGTTAAATATTACTATGACAGGGTGAAATTAACACTGATTTGGTAGAGAAATGATGAGTTTTGTAAGATATTACTGTGTTACCTAACGATGATGTGATAGAAATATGATACCTAGGTTAGAAGTTTTTGTTTGAGTAAGCAGGTTTGTCCAAAATTTTGCTAATGTCTACGTTTATTCATAGTTCAAATGATGTTATACTAGAGACGTGTGACACTTTGATGAAGACAGTGTCAATTCATAGGTCGAGATGCTGGTATCTTTGATAGATTGATCACTTTGTTAAGGGATTTTGTTAGATAATACGTCTTTACCTGTTACATAAGGGCTCAAGCCCAAGGGCTCAGCCCTTACCACTTCCCCACCCTCTTTGGGAATTTTTGAGATGGGTCTTCAGCGCATCTCTCCGGGGGTGATCTCAAAGTAGTGCTTACAGTGCTTACAGTGCTATCAAATCGCCTCTGTATGATGCGCTGTTGCTTAATCTAACAGTTTTGAAATGATATTTTCTGAAAGGGGGGGGCGGGGTCTAAAATAGGGTAAGGATAAAAATATTTCATGTTACCTCATGAATGCGTTAGGTATTACAAGGAGCACATCCCCCTGGGTTTTCTCTCGGAAGGTTATGTGTTGCTTTAGATACTCTTGATTAATGAAAACTGTTTATTCGTAAGTTAGGTACGTTATGTTAAATATTACTATGACAATGTGAAAATAACACTGATTTGTTAGAGAAATGATGAGTTTTTGTAAGATATTACTGTGTTAACCGACGATGATGTGTTAGAAACGTGAACCTAGATTAAGTTTTTGTTGGGTAATGTTAGGTTTGCCCTAGAATTTTGCTAATGTCTATGTTTATTCATAGTTCAAATGATGTTATACTCAAAACGAGTGACACTTTGATGAAGATGGTGTTAATTCATAGGTCGAGATGCTGGTATCTTTGATAGATTGATCACTTTGTTAAGGGATTTTGTTAGATAATACGTCTTTACCTGTTACATAAGGGCTCAGCTCAAAGGGCTGTGCCCTTACCGCTTACACCCTCTTCAGGGTACCCCGAGATGGGTCTTCGTGCATCTCTCTGGGGTGATCTCAAAGTAGTGCTTACAGTGCTATCAAATCGCCTCTGTATGATGCGCTGTTGCTTAATCTAACAGTTTTGAAATGATATTTTCTGAAAGGGGGGAGGGGTCTAAAATAGGGTAAGGATAAAAATATTTCATGTTACCTCATGAAAGCGTTAGGTGTTACAAGGAGCACATCCCCCTGGGTTTTCTCTCGGAAGGTTATGTGTTGCTTTAGATACTCTTGATTAATGAAAACTGTTTATTCGTAAGTTAGGTACGTTATGTTAAATATTACTATGACAATGTATAACACTGATTTGTTATAGAAATGATGAGTTTTTGTAAAGATATTACTGTGTTAACCGACTTGATGATGTGTTAGAAACGTGAGCCTAGATTAGGTTTTGTTGGGTAATGTTAGGTTTGCCCTAGAATTTTGCTAATGTCTGCGTTTATTCATAGGTCAAGTATACTTAAAGAACTTATTTTTTTGGACTGTTATTGTTGTTGTTGTTGTTGTTGTTGTCTAACTGAGAATATATACCTTACAGACTGATATGGTTCGTTCGTGCGTTATATTCTTGTTTACTTTCTTCTGATTGGTTGAAGAAAGAATCTCGTTACCTTTTAGCGCTGTTTATACATCCAAATATAGCGTCAGTAAGACATTTTTCGCTGTGTTGGTATGATGACCTCTCATTCTGCTCCTACGAATGTCCTCTTTACGAGGACCTTTACATAGTATTTCCAGTCAGGTGACTGATCATCACCAAAAGTGAAATTGATTCAAACCCTCATACGGATCCTATCATAGTCTGTTACAAACCGTATGAGGATTGGAATCAATTTCGTCAAAAGTGAAATTGATTCCAACCCTCATACGGATGTATTAGACTATGATAGGATTCGTATGAGGGTTGGAATATAGCATCAATGACTTCATTAACAAGCATTTCGAATGATGTTTCAAGATCTCTTGGTTCATGGAAGAAGTTTTCATCAATAACCTATATGAAGTAAAGGTTATTGATGAAAACTTCTTCCAGGACTTTTTAAGTTTCTCTACAGAGATATGCATTAAATGGATTAGTGCTGTAGGTTGTATGTGAATCTTTGTTAATGTTGGCAGTTTATTCTTGCTTAAGATGGGCCTGGTTTGCCTTTGTACATTATATTCTTAGTTCTGATAATGTTATGTTGACTTTATTAATATGAAAACTTTGTTACGTTAGAGTATACTCATTGGTCTGTATGATAATTACACACGGTTATGGTAAATTTTTGTTACATATTACCATGTTAATGTAAAATTACCATTGTTATGTTAGAGACAGGCTTGACAGAGTGTGAATAAGTTACGTTTTGGATGTTATGTTAGTTACTTTACTGGTGTTAAGGGTGTGGTCCTTTGTTAATGTTGACCATTTATTCTTGTTTAAGATGGGCTAAGTTCTCGTTGTGGGTTATATTCATAGTTCCAGATGATGCTAAGTAAGCTTTTATTAATGTGAAAACTTTGTTACGTCAGCATATATTGGTTGATGTTTGTATAAAAGAACTTGATTTTATGTTATGTTTATTGAAAAATGATACTCAGCATGTTTTCTTGTCAATGATTCACAGATAGTGCAGGAAGAGTGTGGATCAGAGATGGAATGATGATTTTGATTTAAATGGACCCACCATTTACTTCAGAGACATCTTAAAGCTGTAATTGCTTAGTTCATAGCATAAAAGAACAGAAAGGCTATGACATTTATTATTTATTTTATTTATTCTTACTTTTTTTACCTTTATGATGGACTAGAAACCATGTTTAAATCTACAGACCAACATATATAAGACATATTTTTGTGGTTCTATTTGTCTTATTTAATACAACTCAGTTTCACTTTTAGAATTTTCTTTTCAGTTTATCTGTCAGTTCTATATATAGGTCAGTTCTACCTTCTTTAGTTTGCCATATGTTATTTATGCTGTGCCTTTTCTTTTCTCACTTCAAACCTCTGTTGCTCATCTACTGACTCAGGGTTCATCTGGGAGATATGATATACTGCTCTGGGACTTACCATAACCCTATTCTTCATTGGAACTCACCAGACACTATTGTTGTACATATCAGTTTCCAATGTTGCTGCTGTTCATGACTATTTGTTAACAGGCATTTTCTTACTAATAGCACCAGTGCATAGCTACAATTCTGGAGAATCTACACTCTCTGAACTCAGTGTTTACCACTTCTCTTCCTCATTCTTCTTTACTCAAATTACTTCCTTTACTTCTTCTTTTTCCTCCTTCCTCTGTTTTGCATTTTCATACATTTCTTCTTCTTTTCAGGGAAGGACATCACTCAGCGGTCCCTGGACTCTAAACCAGACCACAACTCGACTCCGTCTCGAATCCGACTCCAACCGTCTCGACGCTCCGTCTCCGACTCCCGACTCCGTCTCCGTCTCCGACTCCGACTCCTCAACCCTGTCACCAAGTTTCAGTCTTCTACGATCATTTTAATAATTTTTGTGGGGCAAGCGTCACGCCGGCGGGGACGCGAAGACGTAATCTCGTCTCCACGAGATGCGTCATCATATAGCACACATCCAAATTTTAGCCCGATAAGTTACTAACATGGTTTTCAGGACGAGTTTGACCTTGGCGCTAAGGGAGCCTAATCTCCTTAGGAATCTGCCCGACGGTCACCAAAACTCACCTGTGGTCCACCTGCTCGATTGGAAATCGTTAAGCCTAATCTTTGCTCACCCAACACACACACACAAGGGCGTAGCGTTATATTTCACCTTCGCTCTCGGGGGCGACCCCCCTCTATATACATCCCACCAACTTACGCAGATTATATTCAAGTTTAAAGCAAATCTATTAATTCATATCGAAAGGGTGATGATCGCCAGATGGTGTCACTACCGCGATTAATCGAATGTTAATTATTGTAATTATTTTCTTTCGATTACATTTTCAGTGCTAAATGCCAACCAGAGCACGTAGAAAGACGATTTAAAGATCGATTTAGGGGTAATCGATCACGATAAATCGATTGGAACCATCAAAAATGATCTATCGATCATTTAAAACCTTCTAGGAACCAAAAAAACCCTTTGGGGGGGCTCCGCCCCCCTTTTGGGGCTAAAATCCTTGAGTTCAGGCTCAAAACCTCGGAAGTCGGTCTTCCAGACCTTAAATTCGGTCTCACCGACCTTAAAAACCCTAACTTTGACGTATCAAACGTCAAAATCTAATGAAAAATTATGGAAATTTCCAAGTCAGCTGCCGACATGACTGGAATTTCCAAAAACCTTCGAAAATGGTTTTCAAGTCTTTGCCTTCGACGTGCAGGGCTGCCAATGGGAAAAATCCCCAAAATCCTCCGGAGTTGGGGATCTTACCTGAATTGAACAAAACGTTAAAAAAGTAGCTAAAAATCTTAAAAGTGCCAAAAATGCTTAGGGTCAAATTTAACAGTGGAGGGGGCTCCCGCCCCATTTTGGAAAAGCTAAACCTCCGGCCAAAGGTACCATAGGGTAAACCACAAAGATGGTAGGAGTCGGGGTCTCTCGGCATTTTAGTTGGTAGTTTCCCTCTCCTTACTACTTATATATATATATATATATATATATATATATATATATATATATATATATATATATATATATATATATATATATATATATATATATATATAGGGCTCTGTTAGTCTTATTTTAAATCAGACAAGGGAAAGGTTACATTATTGGAAAGAATGGCCACAGATACACGTTCTCTCTCTCTCTCTCTCTCTCTCTCTCTCTCTCTCTCTCTCTCTCTCTCTCTCTCTCTCACACACACACACACACACACAATATATATATATATATATATATATATATATATATATATATATATATATATATATATATATATATATATATATATATATTATTTTGTTTATTCTTTAATATATATATATTTATATATATGTATATTTGCTACTATATATATATATATATAAATATATATCAGATACAGATTTCGTTTTTTTAAATTTAGGGCCTCGTATACCAGGGGTGGCCAACCTTTTGCATACCATGCGCCAATTTTTTCACAGACGAGTTCAGATGCGCCATACAACTCATAATAGACATAATTAACATTTTTAAATGATTTAATATTTTAATTATTTTATGTAAAACAATATCTATTACAACACATTAACATTACTTGCCATTAATGGGACTTTTGAGCCTGTTTGGATTCCGCTAGTCTTTCAATGTTTGGTGTTAAATTTGTTACTGAGAGCAGCAGAGAATTCTTCAAATTTGAATCACTTATTCGCGACCTTGATTTGCTTTTAATCAATTTCATGGATGAAAATGCTTGTTCACATCTGTATGTCATTTCAAAACGACATATATAACTTTTTGCAAATATTCTTAGCTCCGGGAAATGTTCACAGGGTAATGAACTCCAGAAATTAATTATGTCAGAATTGTTTTGATCTGGAAAAAGCTCATCAAATTTCATTTTTAATAATGAATTTGTTTTTCAATCAATCAGTTCCATTTGTATGTTACTAGGCATCTGCATTACGTTTTTTTCACTAAGTGAAAATGGGTTTACAAATGCGAGCATGTAGTTTTCTTCTTTAGCAAAATCATGAAAACGACTTTCAAATGACCCTTGCAATATCTTGATTTTTTCAATATATTTGGTCAAATTGCTATTATCCAGAGCACATTCACTCTGCTCTTTCAGGTGTGGAAATTGACTCAAATCCTCATTTTCTAACTGAGAGATGAACAGTTTTAATTTTATTTTAAATGAACTGATGCTATTGACTAAACTTGAAAATAATTTATTCTTGCCTTGTAGTTTTAAATTTAGATCATTGAGATGGCTAGTAACATCAACTAAAAATGCCAAATCAAATAGCCAGTTGTTGTCAAATAATAGGGTTCTTTCATCAGGTAGCTCATTTTCCTGTCTAAAAATTAGAAACAGCATTTTTCAATTACCAAAATCTACTCAGAACCTGTCCTTTAGAAAGCCAGCGCACCTCTCAATGAAGGACAAGTTCACCATATTCCAAATCACAGTATTCAAATTCACAGTATTTTCTGAATTCTCGTCTGTTTAATGCTCTTTGCTCTAATTTTATTCACACATTTAACAACCAGTAGCATAACATGCTGCATATTTAAAGTTTTTCCACACAGTGCCTCTTGGTGTATAATGCAGTGATATTGTAGTACAGGATGATTTAAAAATTGCCATTGACTTTACCTATCATTGACGGCGCTCCGTCAGGACACACACTAATGAGTTTGCTATAATCTAATTTTAGATTTTCTAGGCATGATTTTCCTTTTCCAAATATGTCTGATCCTCTTGTTTTACCATGCAATGACTCCAGACTGGCAAGTTCTTCAAAGACATTAAAATTATCATCGATTCCTCTTATAAAAATGCTTAACTGGGCAACATCACATATGTCCGTTGATTCATCAAAAGCTAGAGAAAAGAAAGTACAAGAATGGACAAGGTCTTCCAGTTGCTGAAATACATCCTGAGAGAGTTCCTCGATACGTCTCGTAACTGTCTGCCTTGATATAGCACTTTCGTCTGCTTTCCTTTCAATACCTTTATTACCAAGATGTCGTTCAAATATTTGGAGACAAGGCTTAACAATTTCTTCCCCGCCAGAAAAAGGTTTCTTTTTTTCGCCAATGCTAAAGCAATTTCATATGACGCTTCTGTCATCGCCAAGTCTTCACAACCTACTTTAGCAAATATATTTTGTCTTCTTCTGATTTCTTCCTTTTTCTTAGTCACATATTCTTTTCGTGACTCAGACGCAAGAACAAGCTTCATTTTTTCTTCTATGTTAGTCTGATGCTGTGTTTTATAGTATCTATTAAAATCATGTCTTCTATTATGTGAAAGAGTACTTTCACAAACAATGCAAAACGGTTTTCCTGATGGACTTGCTATAAATAGCAATAACATTGCGATATTTGTTACATACTTCTTTATATCTTGCCAGATTTAACAAATTTCTGGAAATAAAATGAATTTTTAGTTTTCATTAAATAAATTCGTAAGAAATAGGCTGACGTAGCCCAGTTAAAATATAAAATCTCCCAAAAAGTAGCCCGTAGCAATGCGCCACTTATAAATAAATCATTTTGCCACGTTTGGCGCATGCCTGATTAGCCACCTCTGACCGTATACCATTTAAATTTGCTACAGTTCACCTACGACGTAACCGATTTGGCAGCCAAATCTACAAATGAATTACACCGACATAACATATATATATATATATATATATATATATATATATATATATATATATATATATATATATATATATATATATATTATTACAATAACTAAAAATAACAAAATATATATGATATTATTTGGTAACGCACCTTAAAAAGAGTGCTATTATGGCTTTTTAACTACTACTTACAAAATACTTCACTTTTGACAAACGTATGGTGGAACAAATCTACTGGTTTTGCGTTGCTGATTCTACTTATGCTGATTTATTTCAATGGATATTGGTCACTGTCTTGCGTTGTGTTTTCTTATATTAATAATTCATAGTATACTTGTATTTATTTCTTATTAATATTTTATTCGTTTTAATCTTTATTAATAAAATACTGGTTAATGGTGTTTATTTTACCTCTAAGTCTCTGCTCACTCCGATATATATTTATGTGGCCACGCCTACGCCCTTACTATTTGATCAGTATTTTTATTCAATTATCCAACTGTCATCCATTTAGTTTATTTTTTTTTATTTTTATCTTTATTTATTATTATAGGTCAAACGCTTTTTTATTCTTTTATTTCTTTTTAGATCACGATATGTATGATCAGCTCTACGAATTGAATTGGAAAATGTCGACGATCTTTTACCCTTACAAATATGAATCTAGCAGATACGAAATGTATCCTTATTATTATTATTGTTAATTTTTTATTTTATTTTTTCATTAAATCGTATTCTAATTTATTTATTTTATTCGCCTTATTGTTTAATTTACTGTTCGTAATTAATAACTATATTTTGCTATTTTATTTTCCTTGTAGCTTGTAAACTTTTAACGGTTATTTATTTTTAATAGGAACTTATATTTTATTTTATTTTCGTAAGCTTTCCATCAATTATTTTTATTATGTTCTTTATTTTATTTATCTTATTTCGATTTAGTTTAATAAATTATGTCTTCAATTTATTAATTTATTTTTATTTCCTTCGTAAATATTCTCATTAGTACACCTTAATAATTTGAGTTATATTTACTTCTTACTAAAGTATATTCTTTTAATTGTGTCTTCTGAGAAAATTCTATTATTATTTATTCTGGTGTTATTTACAAGATATTTTAACAACTCTTCAAATAAATATATATATATATATATATATATATATATATATATCTTTTCTTTTTATATATATATATATATATATATATATATATATATATATATATATATCTTTCTATATATATATATTATATAATATATATAAATATATATATATATATATATATATATATATATATATATATATATATATATATATATATATATATATATATTTATATATATATATATATATATATATATATATATATATATATATATATAACATAATAATAATGTATATATATATAAGGACCTTTTCTGTTTTACACAATGGTCAGTTTGAAATTTTTGTTTTTTTAATATATTGTTACTATATGATACCAACAGTGAATTTCAGTGGTAACGGACATGATTAAAAAGTATATAGGACCAGTTACGTTTTACGGATCCGTAACTTTTAAAATTTTTTTTTTATTTTTTTAACTAAAGGAATACCCAAGGGTAAACCCGCAAAGATGGCAGGAGTCGGGGTCTCTCGGTTCCGGGGGAACGACAGGGTAGGACTATTTCCCCCCCCTCCGGGGAGGGTCTCCAGACCCCGCTCTTTGGTATTTGGGTGTCGCGGGGGTTCTCCGCCCCTCCCTACGGGGTATGGAAAACGTCCCCCCTCTGTCCCCTGTCGGCTCGAGCCCCCTAAAAAATTTTTTTTTTTTTTATTTTTATTTTTTTATTATTTTTTACATATTTGTAATAAGCTTTATACGCTGATTTCAAATATGTAATTTGTTTTTCTGTAAGTGTCTTATTTTTTGAGATATTTAATTTATGAAAAAGAAAAAATTTGTTTTTTGTTTTTGTTTTTACATTGCTAATAAGCTTTATACCTTTAAATATGTAATTGGTTTTTCTGTAAGTGTCGTACTTTTCGAGATATTCCATTTTTAAAACAATATTTAACAAAAATGCGATTTTTAAAAATTATTTAAAAATACTCTTCAAACTTTTGAATCATGTCCGTTGCAATTCATTGTTGGTGGCTATGGTAGCAGCATCATAAAAAATAAATAAACTATTATTATGTTGGGAAAAATATATAATATAACATATAATATATAAATATATATGTATATATATATAATAATAATATATATATATGTATATAATATAATTATATATTATTCTTAATAATATATATATATAATAATATATGTATATATATAATATATATATATGTATATATATGTATATAACATAAATAATATATATATAAATATATATATATATAATAATAACAATATATATATATATATATATATAACTATAACAACATCATATATATATATATAATATATATATATAATATATATATATCAGAGCTGGAGCGCGTATAATATTTTTGAGTGCGCCTGCGCCCTATGCCGCCGAACTAGTGCACTTAGCGCCGGCCTATATTTTTGTGTCACATCAGCGCACTTCCAGCGCCCTATGCGCCTTGCACCTGCGACTTTTGCTGGCCGGTGGATATTCTCTAAATTTATTTGCAAAGTAAACTTTAGTGCGATAATAAAAACATGCTTTTATATAAGGAAGAAAAACACATTTAATAATTTTTGTAATTTAAAACACCGTAAACTAATATCTACACGTCCTCTTCCTCCTCAATGTCCTTGTGGTCCATGTTTTCCTTCAGGAGGTTCAGCACGAGCGCTGAAGAAGTTGAAAAGTTTCAGAGCCATAGTTGCCAATTTATTTGTAGGTAAGAATTGAACTGGTTATATATATATATATATATATATATATATATATATATATATATATATATATATATATATATATATATATATATATATATATATATATATATTTATATATATATAAAGTTTAAACTGGTTTTTAGAATGATGCAAGTTTGCCACGCTTCTAAGTTCTAACTTTTAAGGGTAAAAAAAATGCTTTGTCCTGTTTCATAGGCGCGGCTATAGGCGCAAAGAATTGGCTGTGCGCCTTTGCTTAGTCCGCCTTTTTAAAAATTGTTGCGCCTATGCGCCTTTGCGCCTACAAATTGATAGTAGATATATATACATATATATATATATATATATATATGTATATATATATATATATATATATATATATATATATATATATATATATATATATATATATATATATATATATATATATATATATCTAATATGTTTTTATTGGTGCTATATAAATATATATATATATATATATACCTCCACATAATGGTGGTCGTAGGGGCCATCCCTAAAATGAAGCTTTATTTATGCCAGTTCCTATACGAATTTTAAATAATATAATCTACAGATAATAATAATAATAAATAATAATAATAATAATAATAATAATAATAATAATAATAATAATAATAATAATAATAATAATAATAATAATAATAATAATAATAATAATAATAATAATAATAACCTATCAATAGGATTCGCAGCATGAGAAAGAGTTCGGATCTAAACGAAGTGGATTTGTATTGGAAACAGTTGTGCTGTGCGGTGACAATCAATCCTTGTTTTTGACTTGTATAATGTATGTTACGTCAAAGCACATATAATGAAAGGAATTGAGTACGAATATACTGGTCTCAGCCCTCTATGAGATGTTATGTCTCAGAGTGGGATGTGGGATATGCCATCAACCGGATATATATATATATATATATATATATATATATATATATATATATATAGATATATCTACATATATGTATATATATATATATATATATATATATATATATATATATATATATATATATATATATATATATATATATATATATAAATATAATCGCATTGAATTCTAGTTGTGACGTTATTCTATAACGTAATGCAGTGTATTCCGTTTTCTAAATAAAAATATTTTCCCTTAAGTTATGACTCTAATAATTTGTATACTCTCATTTTTTTCCAAATACAGATTTATATTTGTAATTTCTTTTCATATAACCCATTTTCTAAACTTTTCTCATTAACTATAATATTTTGAGTACATCATTTTCTTTTAACCTGTGACAATTATATATTCACAAACCTAAAATATTATATTTTCTTTTGTTTAAAATTTTTATTTATTTATTTATTTTATGTTTTATTGCGTTTAAAGTTGTTATTTATTTTAAAAATATATTTATTTTCAGAAAATCATAATTAAACAATTTGTTTTTACTAAAAAAAATTAATTTTTATTAAAAATATGTACTTCATCGACCCTAAAGAGATAAAGAAGTAGCGCAAGCATTATATCCCAACCCCCTCAAAAACAGCCATACGCTATTGCTTTACTGCTTCAGGGTCATTAAATATGTACTTTATTGACCCTAAAGCAGTAGCGCAAACACCCCATGCATGCCCCCTCCCCTCCCATCAGGCCATGCACTATTGCTTAATACTTTATGGTCATTAAATATGTACTTTATTGACCCTAAACTAGTAGCGCAACACCCAATACAAGTCTCTCTCCCAGCCTGGCATGCGCGATTGCTTTACTGCTTTAAGTCATATTTGAACACATTTTGTAAAAAACTAACGTGAAAATAACTACATTATATGTAAAATATTAAAAACATTTTATTTTTACTAAATTTTATTAAAAATATCAATTAATCAATAGATCAAAATCTAATCAACCACACACCCCACCCTTTCCCTGTCATCTGTGATCTATTAATCAAGTGATTAAAGTAATTTTAAACACATTTTGCATTTACTTAACGTGAAAATATGTTTTTTGCGTATGAACATTACATAAAATTATTAAAAACATATCGTTTTCACTAAATTTTTATTAAAAATATAAATTAATCAATAGATCAAACTCCACTCAACACCAAAACCACCCATTTCCTGTCATCTGTGATCTATTGATCAAGTGATTAAAGTCATATTTAAACTTTAGTGTGCATGAGCATTACATAAAAATGTTTTTTGTATGAGCATTACATAAAATTATTAAAACCAGAGACCTCATATCCCCTTTAAGCTTGATACAGCTCATTACTACCACGTAATACATGTTAACAGAATATACTAACAAACACTCAATCATTGTTTCACTTTAGCATATATTTTACGAAGAGACATTAAAATCTGGTGACTTTTAATATGTATTAAAAACATTACGCAATAGTAATGTCTAACACGTCGAGAAAATTGTAAGAAATACTTTTAGGCTTTTTCATTCTAAGCTTCGTCCCTTTCGGATAATAACAGTACAAAACATGAAATTGATTTTATGATTATTGCATTTCATATTACTTATTATAAATTCAGTGAATTAATTAGGTAAACTGGTGAAATTTAACAACAGCGCATGTAGCAGTAATTTGGCAACACCGTATATATGTATTTTTTCAGCTTATTAAATTCTATTATTATACTTCTCTTTCCTAAACTGGTAAGTAACCTAACATTACCTAACAAAACTTAACATAGCAATAGTTTTGTATCATATCAATAGTTGTTAATATAGTAATATCTAACAAAACCACATAAAATTTAACATTACTTAAAACCTATCTAACATACTGAACTACGAAAAACTGTTACCATAAACTAAGTTTTTTAATCTCAAAGCTAACATATCATAACTACCTAACATACCTTAAGTATGAATAAAAGACTATCATTGCCAAGACTAAGTCATTATCAATCCAGATTACATAACAATACTTGAACTAGCCTAGCAACCTGACCACATACTATAGTGTAACAATCATATGGAACTACCAATAAATACCAATGTTACTCAAGTTCCCCACAAATCAATACCGTTAGCATAAAATACATTCCCAACAAATCATTACTGTTCACATAAATTACATTCCCTAATGTAACAAATTAACTTAGCATCTTTACCATAAATCATCATAACACACCGAGACTGAACATTATCCAACATATCTAACTTACTAAAATATGAATAAATCCTAACATTAAGAAAGTGTCCTACATACCTATCAAAGATACAAACATTTTGAACTATGAATAAATGTTAATATTACCAAAGTTCTCTACCAAATTTAACATTACCCAACAAAACATAACCTAACCCTACGTTTGTAACATGTCATTATTAATTAGCATAACAATATTTGACAAAACGTAATATCTCCTAATAAAACTAGTATAACCTAACAGATCTAAACTTACTAAACTACGAATAATTGCTAACATTAACAAAGTATCTTACCAATCAAAGACGAGGTGTACATATCCCTATGTAAATCATAAACAAACATGTACGCATTACCGAATCCTAGTGGATCATATACAGGACATTATTTCTTCGAAGTCATACATTGTATTTCGTACTTCGTTCAAACATGAACTTAATTTAGTTTTAGTTTAAGCTGAAACATTTACATTTTCTTTCCTAACTGTAACTATAACAATTTTTTATATTTTTCTTTGGTACATTAACTAAAAAAAAAAAATTCAAAGTTTCTATTTTAATTAAAATTTGTTTAATTATTAAATTATTAAAAAGATTTTTTTTTTTGCAAAATTTTAAATATTTTATTAAAAATTTGTTTTTACTGACCCTAAAGCAGTAAACTAGTAACGCTCCATATTATATTATATTAATATATTACTGTACATTATTTTAGAAATGATGTTTTAAAAATTCAAGTATTATATGCAACATAAATATACAATAGGAAGATTATAAATTTTACAGCATCAGCTTAATCACTATCTCCTTCGATGTAATCAGGTGGATACAAATTATCACAAGATGAGTTGTCGGCACTGCACCTACACATTTATGTGCAAGGCAGATTGTTTGATAAATATTTGCAGGGTGGTGAACATCGGCTCTTCACACATGAACATTTAATCATTTTCAGAAGGGACTCCGGAGCACATGGTTCTTCACACATAACAGGAGTAAGCACTCCCTTTTCCACACACCAGCAGCGTCCAACTACATTAGGGATGGCCCGATTTGGTTCATCATCTTTTGACCACACAAGTGCTTGAAAGTTAGCTCTATTAAGTGAAGATGTAAGGGAGCCCCTAGTGGGAGATAACTTATCTCCAAGGTCTTGCTTGGCCTTGAACAATGACCACCGTAATTCTGCAAGTGATGTTGAAGTGTGTGTCTGATAAACCTGACAAAAATGCTTCAAGTTGATACACAATATCATCAGGTACCGAGTCACTGGTACCAAGCTTCTGCAAGGCAATAAATAAGTTCTTCTTCACTCGCTGAAATAGATGATTTCCAATACGATAACTTTCCATTCCCAAACAAACTTCCACTGGAGTCACAACCTGATATTGAGTGACATCCGGGCAATGCTGAAGCTTTTAGTGCTCCGAATGATACAAATATGTTCTGTACTGATATTGCCTCGCCTGATGTTGGCACACAGAATGTGTGTTACGGAATTCTTGGATAGCGTCTTACTAGCAAAACTAAAATATATGTGTCTTATTAGGCAAACACTAGTAGTGTATCTGTAACTTTGTCTTTGGAGTTAAGGGCATGTAGTAAGATTTTTGTGTCGGCTTCTTCTCGACTACTCTTGAAGCAATGCGTCGCAGAAGCTTCCGTACCCCACGAAACAACACATTTCTTTGGTACGAGTGTATGAAAATAGGTTTTTCATATTTATCTTTGAAATGTCAGCGGTGTAATATAATTTGTACTGTGTTGCTACACCTCCATGGAGCCTCTTACCTCTAGTAAGATTCCTAATTGATTTGTCCAAGTACGTGTCGAAAGCAATATGAAGTTCATCATACTGCCAGTATTTCTTTTGGATCTTTTGGGTAAACACATTAGCAAAATCTTCACAGGTTTTCACTGCGGTGGTTTTATCATTCGCATTCACTTCTCCCATTCCGTCCACGATTACAACCCAGCTATTTTCTTGGTGAGCTTAAACAGATGGTATGGAGTTTTTTGCATCGGGTTCCCAACAGACTTCAAAATTTGAATTAGTTTACTTTTAGCTGAGCATTAATGTATTGTTCCATCTTGAGTAAACATGGATCTAGACACAACCAATATTTCATACTTCCCTAAGTCAAAAGTCGTGCAAAAAGGAATGATCTGCATTGATCTCTGTTATGGATCCAGCAATCTTTACTTTTATTTGTTTGTTGGAGGTATAACATAATTTTAGTTTATTCTTTTATATTGTTGCCCAGAAATTGAATGATCCATCAAGAAGTCTCTTTGACCTAAAGGCTTCATACAAATCTGCTTCTAAAGATTCAATCTGGCTAACATCTGATGTGATTTGCTCTCTGAATAGAGCCTTTGTTGTTATGTTCATGAACTTGGGACCCTCGAACTGAAAAGGATTTACAATGCGTTCCAGTTCACCATATAGAATTGAAATCGCTTTATCTTGGGCTTTAGCAACGTTTTCATTTTTTAAATGGGGTTTTCTAGCTTCCGGTTTGATTGCACTACCAGACACACTCAGCGTTTCTTGTGATACCCTTTGAAGCTCAGGTACTGTTAAGAAAAGAGAGGGAGAGCACTCGGTTGCTGTTATTCCAACCTGTCCTCTCACAACTTTCATTGCTCTGGTTTTATGTTCTAGTTCCTCATCACAAGCTAGAGTGCAAAACGGTATGCTAGAATTATTTGCTACACAGTTGCCCTTTTCGAACTCACGCAAAAATATCTGGATCTGATTATTTCAAGCTTTTCGCATCAGCAAGGTACCAAGTGAGTCATTCAAGAATTGTTTTTAAAATCTAATGTAAGGAAGCATTTTACGAAATCTTTTTGTGAAAAAAGATGTAGATCCAATTAGCAGTCCTGACAGATCTCAAGAACGATAACAAACAATCAACCATTGTCATGTATTTTCGCAACATTCGGAATGTTGGATTTTGTTCTTCCTATTGTTCATCAAATTTTTTTCATCATCTTTAAGAGACCACACTTCTGCATCGCCAATAGTAGTTTAGTAAGATGTTCTTGAGCGCCAATTTCATTGAATTTGGCTCGTAGCTCTTGCACTTCATTATAAAAACTAATGTTCAAACTTCCATATTCTTCAAAGGAACACTGAAAGTAACAATGTTGCAGAGCGACTAAGGTATGAATGTGTGCTTTAACCCAACGTCTGAACTTTTTACCTGAAATGATTTGATTGATTGTGTTATCACCATACCGAACTGACCACAAGTCAAGAATTCCAGTTGTCGTCAATTAAAATTCCAATTGCATGTATCATTGCCAAAGCTGTGTGCAGCGTTGATGAAGATCAACTTGTGACATAATTGGTTGAGGAACTGGCTTATAAAGACCCAAGTTTAGAGTCAAGATACATTTGTAATTATAATTGCTACAGATGTTTTTATTAACAAGTTCCAGTTGGGTGAGGAAGGTTAATTGAACAAAATGATTAGTGGGGTTAGCCGGTATTATCGATAGGACACATACTCGTGCATTCCTTTCCGGGACATAAAGTAACGCTGAATATAAAGGCTGACCATGTTTTTATGCGTGTACAGTATTTCCCTTCGTTTGATCCAATGCATCAGGTCAACTCCTGGACTCTCACATGAAAATATGTTTCTTGTATATTCTTGTGTAATTCGGGAATAGTTGAAATGTTCTGATGACCACTTCAATTGCTCCAATAGCATGTTAAGAGAACATAATGTGTAGATGTTTGTGGTTGAAATAAAGTATCTTTTACCGTAAGTGTGGTTTACACTGTGTGATCCTAATTTCTTATTAATTATAATATCCATTATTTGTAATAATATAAATTATATCATTAATATATATAGATATATAGTATTTGACTATATATATATATATAACATGGTATAAATAAATATATATGATATATTATATTATATAAAATATTAATAAATATATATTATATATATATATATATATATATATATATATATATACAGTTTTTCACCACCACCACAACCATAAATATATATATATATATATATATATATATATATATATATATATATATATATATATGATATATATATATATATATATAATAGTAATATATAGCGTATATATATATATATATAAATATAATAATATATAATATATATATATTATATGAATCAAAAATGTTTTATATTCTTTTTCGCCAAATTTATCGTATAGTAATATGGATAAATATGTTAGATGTTTATATGTCACATGTTTTTTGTCACGTATGTATAGGCATATGGTTAAGGTACTTATATATAGGTAAATCCATATCATAGATAATAACTTATTATATATATATATAATTTAGATATATATTATTCTGTATATACCCTCCATTATTCAGACATATTATTTATATATAATAGTACTTTTATATCCCAATAGTAAAATTAGGCTAAACCTTATATATAGTTTGTATGTTGACATTCCACATCCGCATGTTTCGTAATTCACGGATTTTTGAAATATTTTCTGCATCCATAAATTATTAAAACGAATTACGGAAGTTTAAAATATTGAAAGTTATTAATTGTTTTCTAGTGTGATTAATTTTTGGATAGAATGAATGAGAATGTAGTTTTTAATATTATTATTGATTCAGTAATTTTATATATACAACTATATATAAATATAATTATATATATATGTTCTAATATTGTATATATATATTATATATATATATTATATAATATATATATATATCAAGTATAATCATATAAGTCAATATTCCTATATATATATATATAATGTTATAACTAAATTTACACTATATATAGATATATAATATATATATATTTTATCCGTATATATATAATAAAAGTGTGTAAATAAACAGTAGCACCCTTCACAAAATCTCTTTCCATTCCTCTATCAGTCTAAATCCCACCCTTCCCTACCACCCAAACCTCAAATTTATCATCATGCTCCCATTACTACATTAACATACATAGATAGCTAGGAGACAAGAAACATCCGCCCCTCATTCTACTATTAATATTAAACCACCACTTTCAACATGCGCCCATTTTCTTCTTCTTACACACGCTTCGCAATCGACATATATACTTTTGATTCCATATTTCCAATTGATTAGTTACCAAAACCAACATTATCTATCAACTCAACGCCTGCCTCAGAGACTTTATTATTATTGTCATACGCCTTTAAGAAGTCCATAAAAAATAAATACAATTTAATCTTCTTCTTTCTCAAATTCTCAGATCAAATTTACTTATTCAATTTTGAAGATTTGATCTATATCACGACCTTACTCTCCACTCTAGGAAAAGCACCTTGAATTCTAGCCAATCAGTACTTGCAGTCACTAAAAATCCAACACCCTATTTTGCAACAAAATAAGGCAGCCACAATAATATCTTTCTGTTACATAACACTCACGTATATCACTAACTTTCCCTATAGTTTACTTCAATTTCCTATCTCACTTCCTCACCCAATTATAAAGGGTTCTTTATACTTGTCTCCTCTGATCTTTCGGAACTATACCCTCCATAAGCGATTTGTTACACAACTTCCATATTTAGTCAATCACAATTTCTCTCCCATTCTTGATTATTTCGCCAGTAATTCCATCTATACCTGTGAATTTACTAATCTTCAACTTTCTCATTCAATCTATTACCTCATCTCCAAAACACCTATTTCTTTTTACACTATCAAACCGACACTCATTCACTATCAACTTTCATTACCGTCAATGTTATGCAGATTTTCGTATTGTTCAGTCTATATTTCTCCTCTCATCCATTTTATCAGTCACTAAAGTACCTTATTTATTAATTATTCTATGAAGATTCTCCTAACTTTTTTTCTTAACTTTTCGTTCTCCCATAAAAGTTTATTATTCCACTTGTAAGTTCGCATTCACCCTCCTTCCAAACTGTTCATTTACCTCTTCTTTTTTTTCCCTCCTGCCTATGCAATTTTTGGTCTACCCTTTATCCTCCTTATATATTTTTATACACCTTTCTTTTGAAGCTTCATCATTGGTTTTAGCACATTCAACCACTACTCTTTTTTTGCCTATGAGCCTTCGCGCTTCATTTAAACATTTCCTACATAGAACTGTCTTGACTCTGTTTTTTTCAGTAGAAACTCCTCCTTTTCAACACCTTTTTTTTAACATTGAACGTAGCCTCGAAGAAACCAAGAGATGCTGCTTAAAATATTCCCAGGCCACTATATATTATATATATATATGAGTATATATATATATATATATATTACTATATATATTATATAGGAACCTCTCCATTATATATATAATATATATATATATATATATTAATATATATATATATATATATATATATATATACCTCATTAAATTAGGATAAAATATATGTATATAAAATAGCTTATTTAGTATCGGTATTTAAATACATGAGCATTAAGATTACTTACTATAGAAGCACAATAATCACCTGGAGAATACTCGGCCCTTAAAATATTATATATATATAATATATTTCACTATTATAGTAGGAAGTATAATTATTAATATTTATTTTATATAGTAATATATATATATATATATATATATTATAATCAGTAAAACCCCTATTAAATGTAAAATTAACTTTAATAATATACATAAATAATTAAAAATAAACTATTAGATTTTAAACACATGGTGAGAATGGGAACCCTATCACTCTAGAGAGCCTAATCACCAGTCTAATGTTTGACTTTTATTCATAGTTTGGTACTGTGAACTTCCAATCGATTTTTGATAATAGTTACATTTCTAAATTCGATTGGTCTTGGTTGGTTGTCTATAACCTTCTCGTAGGATGATCTTCCCATTTTGAAGCTTCCTCAGGTCAGTAGTATATTATCTAAGTACAGGACCATTTTTTATTTCTACCTCTAACTTTGCATTGTCATATGTTGTAGTTTGTTTTAAAAGATGAGTAAACTTTCTATCAGTTTTCTTTTTAGTATAGGTTCCGTTTCTTTGACATGATCGTGGGTATTTTTTCTTGAGTTTCAGTGTTGGTTTTCATTTAGAGATGATTTTTTTTGCTTGTAGGTTTCTATCTGCTTGACAAGGCGGAATTTTTGGCCGGTAGCCTAATGTTAGAAGGTCGTGCCTTATGCTTGAGATTTATTCTTCTCTACTACAACTAATACATGTTGTGACCCTATGTAAAAGTGTAGGGCATAAGTATATTTACATTTCTTATTTTGGTATATTCCTGGAATGCGTTGAGCTTGAGTTGATGGTTATTATATGATTGTATTCCTTGTAGATTGTCTTCAGTTTAATTTAAGTGTTTTACAGGGTGTATATTTTGGGGGTTAAAGTTAATGTATCTTTCGTATAATTAAACTTTTATTGTGTTTCTTCAGGAGGAGTGATTGATATTTTAGAGATTTCTAAAAATCTATATTTTTTCGCTTTTTCTTTTTTTTCTCCCCTCTGAGCAATTACAGGGTTTGTTTCCTGCGTATATTTCATAAAAAGTTCTTCTTGCCTCTACCCTTAAGTTGACACAATTGTAAAAATGAATATTGTTATCTGGGTAGTGTGAGAAATGCCAGAAAATCATTAGCCTGAAGAAAACCGGCCAAAATATTGCTCGAGTTTTGATTGAGCTCAAAATCCTAAATGCTCTAAGTATTGGCCGAAACAACGGCCAATTTTGTGCTTTGAGAATAATTGGAATACCAATTTAATATCAATTTATGTAAGAGTCTACATGAGTGGTTTTTCTAGATACTGTAGTAATCGGATGAAAATTGTTGTCCCATGTTTATATAATTATGTCCAATATATAGAAGTGTGTTATCGTTGGCTTAGTTCACAGGGTAAATTTAATTCGATTGGATCTGGTTATTTAGATGTTTCTAAAAAGAGCATTGAGGGACAGAGATTGTGATTGCCAGTGACCACAAAAACGGTCTAGATCTAACTCACCTCCTTTCCATATATATATCAGAGTTTGGTAAACATTGGGTCGATGAAAAAAATGAATTGCTGTTAAAAGTTCCCACTATTTTTTTCGAATGACCCAAATAATACCAACTCATTGTGGAGTCGAGAGGGGGAATACCCCATCGGAAAGGTCCTGTTTTTTTGTTTTATAGTTAGTTTTCTTTTGCCTCAAGCTCTCAATAATCTGTGTTCGACAGTTTTAGAGATTTTTGATCATATTCTTTTAAGTTTTCACACATAGGTTATTCACTACAAACGTTATTAGTGGTTTCCGGTTTAAGTATTTCAAAACAACGCGATTCCTCCAAACAAGGCCATTTTCAGCCTTTGTGACCCTTCGTAAAGTTTTCACCACGTTCTAGTGCTTTCCGGATAGTCAACAACATTTTTAGAATGGTTGAGAAATTCGTAACCGACATACAAGGTATAACTGTTTCCTTGACCATATAGGTTTTGAAATTATTAAAACAATTGCATCGAGATTCTCATAACTGAACAATTAACTTTCATTTTGAAGAAAACTACTATAAACAAAAAACAGGACTTCCGATGGGTTCCCCCCTCTCACCCACACTCAGTGGTATATTTATGGAACTATTTGAAATGCAATTCATTTTCAATCACCCAATGTACTCTGATATTATATGGAAAAGGTATGTAGATGACGTTTTTGTGCACTGCCATCACATCTCTGTCCTCATGCTCTTTTAGAACATCTTCATAACCAGATCCAATCGATTAAATTTACCCTAGAACTAGCCAACGATAACACACTTCCTTTTTTGGACATATTAATAAAAATGGACAACAATTTTTCATCCGATTACTACAGTATATAGAAAAACCACATCATGGTAGACTCTAAACGATAAACAATTGGTATTCCAATTCATTCTCAAAGCATCAAAAATGTGGTAAGAGGCCTGTTTATGTATTACATACTAAAATACTTAGAGCATTTTAGGATTTGTTTACCTTAGGTCCCATCAGAACTCGAGCAAGAATTAAAGGCATATAAAGGACATAGTGATTATATAATACTACAACTACCAGAAACTATTTACAAGGCGACTTAAAATGTTAGGAGCCAAAGAAATCTTTTTTTTTATGTAACATACGCAAGGAAACAAACCCTGTAACGAGTGAGGGGAGAAAAAAAGATTATATATCCAATATACCTTCTGAGAAACAAAAATATAAGAAATTTACTACCGCAAAATTATTACACCCTGTAATAAAAACATAAAATAAACTAGACAATTTCTACAATGGAAAAGTCTTATAAATAAAATCAAAATATTGAAAAACTCTTACAAATTATACAAAATTCATAAATGTAATTCTCAATGAGCGCCCAACTTCTTTAACATTAGGAGATAATACTTTACTACGATATGAGAGAAGATATCTCTAGCATAGAGACGAACCGAGCGTTCTAAAATCGTAGTACCCAAATATCCTGCTCCCTGTTCCAACGTCATAGAATCCTTAAACAATCATCTTACTTGACACTCAAGAAAAACTAAACCAAATTCATTACTATAAATCCGAAACGGAAACCTATATAAAGAAAACGATAGAAAGTTACATCATGTTTTTAAGATCAATACTACAACATCATGAATTGCAATCCAGAAGGAAGAAATAGACAAATGTGAACAATCCTCTACTTAATAATTTATCACTACTGACTGATGCAAGAAATGGAAGATCATCCTTACAGAAGTTAGTAGACAACCAACAAGACCAAATTCGAATAGTATACGATCTGCTGCCAGAAAAGGTAACTAATTATACAGAAAAATCGAAATATTGGCAGCGGCCACGTACCAGTATTTGAACCTAAAGTCATATAACAGACTGTTATAAAAGGCCCCTCTCTCTACCTTGAGAAGATAGAGTTCACCATTCCCCATGGAGCTTAAATGTAATATTTTTAATTTTTGAGAAATATGTAGTGAGATTGTTAATACGCGTAATTTTTACATTTCAATTAAGCGGGTTTTACTAAAATCACTTAATAGCTCTTAATTGTACTGCGTGTTGCCAGAATAAAGTTCAATATATATATATATATAATATATATATATATATATATATATATATCTATATTAAATATGTAATAAGTAGGCTCTCATAATATCTATGCTATAGTATATATTATTTTGACTATATTATGTATTATTGTATATTCATTTATATATATTTAGTATACTATGTGAGATTAACAATATTTATATAATAATTACATTAATTATAACTTATAACCTAAATAATAAAATAATAAAATCTTACTCACATTATTACCATAAAGACTAGGATACGAATTGGAAGAGTTGATGACGAGATGGATGAAGAACCGACGTTTCCCACAAGATTAAACGCCGGACAAATAAAATTGCAGTTACTGTATACTTTGAAGTTTCTGAAGAAATAATTAGACGAATCCATATCTCATATGGTTTCCTTACTACTGCTACTACTACTACAATAAAATTAATGAATTTTAAATATTAATAAATTACCACTAAATGAAAATATAATAGATAATCTAATATAAGTTAAAATATAAAATTGATATAATAAATTTATAAAAATAACAAATGAATATATAATATATTGAATAATAATATCTTATTAATATTAATAATAATTTTCTAATAAATAACTAATTATGTATTATAACAAAACTATATAAATATATATACAATAACCATTATAACATTTAAATAACAATATTAAATACAAAATATTAAGTAGCTACATGGGTGGATAAAATGAACTAGACTTTTATACACAAGTACTAATTAATAATAATTAAATTAAATAAGTTTAATTATATAATTAGATAATTAATGGACATAATAAACTAATAATGACTAATACTAATGGATTATAATAATAAAATAATAATATAATAATAAAAATAATTTATAATAATAATAATAATAATTAATTAATAAAAACCAAACAACAACAACAACAATAGAACAACAACAATATAAATAAAAAATATATATAAAAAATAAAAAAAATATACAAAATATAAAACAAAAAAAATTAATGACAAAAAAATGAAAAATATAAATAAATAAAAAAAAAAAAAAAAAAAAAAAAGTAAAGTAAAAAATAAAAGTAAAAGTAAACGGCGAATTTTCAGAACCTTCTTATTTAAAAATTGAAAATAATCCTTTAATAAGTAATCTATATAATAATATTAATAATAAAATAAAAATGAAATAATAATAAAAATAAGAAGTTATTCATATAATAATAATAATAATAATAATAATAATAATAATAATAATAATAATAATAATAATAATAATAATAATAATAATAATAATAATAATAATAACTATGATTTGACATTCAACTTTTTGCAGCAATCACCAATAAACATTTCAAAAATAATAATACTGGTGATCGCAAATTACTTTTAGAAGCGCTAATTGTCACTCAGGGCAATGAATATTGGAACAGTGTTAATATATATATCGTCAAGTTAGAATTTACGTGATGATTATTTGCACTGTGAATGAAATATGTTATTGGATTCATACGAAAGACAAACGAACAGAAAAAATAACAATAATGATAATGATAATGATAATGATAATGATAAGTGATAATGATAATTGATAATGATAATGATAATGATAATGATAATGAATTAATGATAATGGATAATGAATAATGATAATGTATGATGATAATCGATGAGTAATGATAATGATAATGATAATAATAATAATAATAATAATAATAATAATAATAATAATAATAATAATAATAATAAAGAAATAAATTATTATTAATAATAAATAAATAAATAAAAATAAATAACAGTAAGAAAAAATAATAAATAATAATAATAAATAATAGTAATAAATAATAATAATAATAATAATAAAATAATAATAATAAATAAAAAGAAATGATAATTAATAATAATAAATAATAGAAAATATAATATTCATATAGGTTAATATTCCTCGCATCCTTTCTGGCGTTAAATGTTAACCAATTTCTCTTCTTAATTCCTCTTACCCTCCTCCATTATCCTCCAACAGCATAACTGCCGTTTTACCTTTCCCTAAAGCCGGACTCATCATTCAGACCTTTGCCTTTAATTGTACCTTAGTTGATTCTGGAGACATTTCTACTTCTCCACTCTCCATTCTGGAGATATTTCTACTTCTCCACTCTCCATCCCCACCTCCAACACATTTATGCCTCATATTGCAAGTTCTTCTAAAGATGTTTTTTTTTGTTCTCTACCGTCCTTTCTACTTCTCCACTCTCCATTCTGGAGATATTTCTATTTCTCCACTCTGGAGATATTTCTAATTCTCCTTAGTTGATTCTGGAGATATTTCTACTTCTCCACTCTCCATTCTGGAGATATTTCTACTTCTCCACTCTCCATTCTGGAGATATTTCTAATTCTCCACTCTCCATTCTGGAGATATTTCTACTTCTCTACTCTCTCCCCCCTGGAATGTTCTACTTCTCCATTCACATACAGGACATTTTTCAAATTCTCCACTCTCCATTCTGGAGATATTTCTACTTCTCCACTCTCCCATTCTGGAAATATTTCTACTCTCACTCTATTCTGTAGATATTTCTACTTCTACACTCTCCATTCTGGAGACAACATATTTCTCCACTCTCCATTCTGGAGATATTTCTTCTCCACTCTCCATTCTGGAGATATTTCTACTTCTCCTCTCCATCCCCCCTCCAACACATTTATGCCTCATATTGCAAGTTCTTCTAAAGATGGTTATTTTTGTTCTCTACCGTCCTGATGGTATTCCTCATATGGCTCTCAAAACTTGTGCTTCCATGTTTGCTGCCCCCAGCCTTGCTAAACTATTCCATCTCTGTCTTCCTACTTAGACCTTCCCTTCTTGAGG
>JABUQX010082374.1:7500-23542 GCA_015478945.1 Trachelipus rathkii | reverse complement strand
AGCTCCATTCCTGGATTAAGTATGCTGAATATACTTGAAAACATGGTTTAGTGTTGTAACTATTGCAAACCTGTATCCTAATATTAGATTTTTATTAAAATATGAATAGCTATAGCTGTGACAAAAGAATAGAAGAACAAAAAAATTACATAAAAAATATAAAGGAATATTTAATCAAATTTTTTTTTAAAGATGCCAAATATTATTATATATCATTATATATATATATATATAAATAAATATAATTAAATATATAATTTTTTTTTATATATATATATATATATATATATATATATATATATATATATACTATATATACACAATATATATATATTATAGTTTTTATAATATATATATATATATATATATAATATTATTAATAATATATATATAATATATATAATATATAATATATATATATATAATATATAATATTACAATAAATATTAACAACATTATTACTAAATGAGTATTTTCCTACATCAAGATGGCCGGCCTTCTTCCTAATTTTCTAAATGTGAGCATCTGTGGTCTACTATAAAGAATTTATTGATTTCAGTATTATCAAGAGTTGTAAATATTTTGTAGACTTGTATCATATTCCCTCTAAGAAAACACCTTTCTACAGAAAATATTCCTAGCTTCTTCAGCCTTTCCTTATAGCACTTATCCTCAAAGTCAGAAATCTATGCTGCACTCTTTCCAGCATGTCTTCTCTTTAAACTTGTGCAAAATAGGTACTTTAATACTGGCCTGAAATAGCTATTATATAGCTTACTTATAACCTCCTTGCTCTTGTACATGACATTGTGATTTATTATACCCAGCATCTTATTAGCTTTCTGTATTCCTTGTTTCCAAACACTGATTAGCCACTTTCAAATAACTGCTTATAATCACACCCAAAATCTTTCATAATGACTCAACTCAATCCCATCTCATATTTTAGTTAATCTTTTATTTGAGTAAATAAACTTACCTAGGCGAAGAACCGTTCACTTTTTATTATTAAAATTCATTTGCCCCTTATCTACCTACCCAATAAGCTTATGAAAATCATTTTGAGTCTTTATACATCCATCATTATTGCTTACTGAGGTAACCACTTTGGTAGATCTGCAAACTTAGAACCCTTACATTTAATTAAGTCCCTGGTCTAAATCATTTATATATATGAGGAACAATAGCGGACCCAGCATTAAACACAGTGGGACACCACTCTTCACTATTTCCCATGATGCCTTTTTGCCATTTACTTGAACTATAAGAAAATTAACTTGCTTTTGTGAGTTTTGACAACCTGCTCAGTTTGCAAGTAGCTTCCAGATTGTGATCTATTTCAACACAAGATATTTAATGCAAATAATTAAATTGCATATTTAATAATAATGTATAGTAATAAGAAAAAAAAAATATATTGAAAGTGTTTCTTCATCCCTTCATGAAGGAAAATGAGGTATAATTTCATGAGTTGAATACGCTTTTCATAACATTATATTCAATTTTTAAATTTTTTATTTTTAACTATAACCATAAAAAAAAAAAAAATAAAATAAAAAAAAAAAAAAATAAAATAAAACATAAAAAACTTCATATATATATGGTCATTAATACCATTTATATTCTATTAAATATATATATATATATTATATATATATTATATATATATATATATTATATATATATATATCTATGTAGAAATATATATATAATAATACATTGGTTTAGAACCATTTTTATTCATGCAAATGTTTATAGTTTCACTACAGTATTTATATTACTATATAAACCATGATGTAGAAGACATATAAAACTGAATTATAGAGGCTTATTCAGCAGTAGTTGGTCAAAAGCGTAGAAAATTCTTTAGGCATAAATTTTTAACCACGAAATCGATTGAATGTTTGGGTACAAGTCTAAATGAAGAGGCGTAATTTATGTGCTACGAAAATGGATAAAAATTTTAATAATTTTAATGGTTTTATGTAGATTATAACATAACCTAACTAACTACCTAACTACCTAATCTTACCTAATCTAATTAAACCTAATCTAACAACTACCTTAACTAACCTAACTAACTAACATATCCTATCCATTCTTAGTACGACTGTAATAAATAAAATAAATAAATAAAAACAGTTAAAACTAAAAAAATTATTTGAAAAACGGCTCCTAATTTAGACTTGTGCAAATTTTTGTTTTCAAAAAGTTACTCAAATTCTAGTTTTTTAGATAATAACATTAAGTTGAATTTTATACCTCTACAATCATAACGCCAATAGTTACACATTTCTTATCTTATAAATTATTACCAATTTAAATTAAAAAAAAATAAAGTTTTAACTTCCTTTTTGTCCAGTTTTCCCAAGAATTGGAAGGACTACTTGTTATTGAATTATTACCATTTATTATAATATATTATTAAATAACTTTAATAATATAAATTTATTTTTAATGTAAAAAAATGTTATACCACAAAAATTGTAGTTTAATATTTTCAAATTTTGCATCTTTTTGGATATAAGAAATTTATTTGTAACGCATTTAGTAAAAAAGTTATAGTCTGGTTTGTATTTTTTAATGAAAGCAAATTCCATAATTTTGAATGTCTTGAACATAAAGTCAAGTGGGTCGACGAAAAATAGTAACCACTGAATTTTTTCTTCATAATTGTGTTTTTTACATCAAAAGCCAAGTACTAGGATGGGTGGAAATTTTATTTATATATATATATATATATATATATATATTTATATATATATAAATATATATATATATATATATATATATATATCTATATATATATATATATATATATATACTATATATATATACTATATATATATATATAAATAACGTATATATATATATATATATATATATACGTATATATATATATAATATATATATATTAATATATATATATATAACTATATAATATATATAAATATATTATATATATATATATATATATATTATATATATTATATATATATATAATATATATATTTATAATATATATATATTATGTTTTGTTTTTTTTTTGCATGGTTTATGATGCCCTGCTTAAAACTTATTAGGACGACCGGGGCCCCGGCCACTCCGGCCCGGCCAAAAAATCAAGCAAAACCGGGGTTTTCGACCGGGGTTAACTGTAAATTTACACTAAATAATAGAGGGTTTAAATCAAACAAATAAAAAAATATATTTTAATTCATTTACTCCTTTGTTATAAATTGAAGCAAAATATAAACAACCTAAATAAATGCAATTTTTTTTTTGTATTTACTATGATTTCAAATTAAAATTGGGCCAAATTATAATTTTTCCGAGTTTTTTAACATAAAAATATCGAAATTTGATATATTCTAAACGAATTATTCACAAAATATAATATAAATTGTTTAAATAATTAATGTATTTATTATTTAAAAGTAAATACTTCAAGAGAATCCAATATTTTCCGCATCGTCTTTTATATTTTTGAATTAATATATATATATATATATATATATATATAATATATATATATAAGCGAATATATATATAATAATATATATATATATATATATCATATTATATATATATAATGTATATATTTATATATATATATATCATATTATACAGTTGTCACCACCACTCACAGGGACGAGTCTTTCAGGGAGGGGGTGTTGCCAGCAAACAAAGTTCACCGTCTAGCGCAAATTACGCAGATGAGGCACAGACGCAGGCTTTAAAGTGAGGGAGGTAAATTCAAGCAGGAAACACGAAGATAGAAGAAATTCAAAAGAACAGAGGGGCAGGAAAGAATGAAGCACCGCAGCGAACTAGCCTGCGAGTTACAGATCCACAGCAAAACTGAGTGTGCGCAGATACAGCACCTATTGTGTAACGAAGGCGTCGTAAAGGTGGTGGTACGCGAGTGGGTAAGTTCCCTCTAACACCTGCCGCTGTGGTACCTATAGAAAAAGATAAAGCACCAACATCGCGATGCAAAGTAGAGGGTCAAGTGACTGGAAGTACAGGACAGTTTAAATAAGCCTTTTGGCTTTTGATCGACTGTCCAAAAGCCGGGTGAAACCAAGCCCCCCCAGATATTGAGAAGCGTACTCCAATACAAGGGCGGATGAGACTCTTGTACAGCTGGAGTAACTGAGAAGAGGAAAAAAAGTCTCGGCAGTCTAAACAGAACTCCCCAGTTTCTTTGAAGCCGCCCTAGCAACGTTGTGATGTGAGGTTCCAAGACATTTTATTTGTTTATGTTAAGGCCAAGGATGTTAATATTGTAACAGGAAGAAACGAGAGGAACCGCGGAAAGTATAGAAAAGTAGAAGGTTGTTTTTTAAAGAGGGAGATTTGTAGAAGTTGAGTTTTTATAAAGAATTGGAATTCACAAGGTTGAGACACCCCACGGGAAATTCTATCTAGATCAACGAGAATAGAACGGAAAGATTAGACGAGAGGCAATTCTAGAAGCTAAAGAGGGACAGAATGGAAATGAGTTGAAGAGTGAAAGTCGAGTCATCGGCATAAGAGTGGATAGAGTTAGATGTGCAGGTGAGAAAGATCATTAATGAAAAGTAAGAATAAAGTAGAGATAAGAACGAACCCTGAGGAACACCACTATTGACAGAAAAAGAAGAAGTCGCTCCATCAACACAGCCGATATTGACGATTTTTAAAGAAAGCTAGACATGAAGTTAAGCAAAGAGGAAGAAACCCAAAGGAGGGAGCTTGGAGAGCAGTGAAGCGTGCCAACCCCGGTCAAAAGCTTTGGATATGTCGAGCACCACCCCGCAAGTCTCCCGTAGTTTCCTAAGAGCGGAAAACATAAAACGTTAAATAGGAAAGTATATCGCCAGTAGACTTGACGCGAAAAGCCGTACTGGCGATCGGGAAGAAGAGAATGAGATTTCCAGATGGTCTAAGAGAAGTGTTTCAAAATCTTAGATAGAATACAATGAGAGCATAGGGCGATAGTTAGAAAGGATCAGAGCGGCTTTCTTTTTTCGGGAATAGTTTGGACATGTGCGTGCTTCCAACACTTGGGGAAAGTATTAGTATTGAGTTTTTTATTGAGACATCGGACGAATATAGTTGAACGAGGGTGGGGTCAGCAGTAAGCACATTCCTCAAAAAATTCAGGGGAGAATGCCATCCGGTGCCTACCCGCCTTCTGACGTTCATAGATTCAGAAGCCCATGCACCCGATCAAATGTAATCACAGCAAAGACATAGGACACCGAGAGAGAGAAGGAGGAGGAGGAGGATGCCAGAATTGGTCCAAGTTGAGTTAGAGGAAAATAGAAGGCGAAGAGATTGGCCTTTTCAGTTGGAGAGTAGCACAGAGCATCAGATCGAATAAGGAGGAGGAAAGGATGATTTACAAGAAGTTATTAGAGATGTTTTTGTCAAGAGGCAGAAAGATTTGTCAGTAGGAGATCCATGGAGGTTAGCGCACTTTCGTTTGATGAACGCCCGCGCTTTGCTCGTCGAAGAAGTATCCCTGCACTACGATTTCTAGCTGAGTGAAATTAGCGAGAGTGATAGGAAAAGAGAATTTTTTCCACTCCCTACGCACTGTCTCTACCTGAATGGCCAGCAGAAAGCACGATCGACCATGGAATTATGAGGAAAGAAAAAGATTAGTCCGAAGATATATATATCTATGAGATCCAGAATGGTCTAAGAACGTTTTCAAAGATCTTAGATAATACAAGTGAGAGCTAAGGGCGATAGTTTAGAATGGATGCAGAAGCGGCTTTCTTTTTCGGATATAGGTTGACATGTCGTGCTTCCAACACTGAGGGAAAGTGCTAGATTTGAGGCATGGAGAATATTAGTTGAACGAGGGGTGGGTCAGCACGTAAGCACATTCCCTCAAAATTCGGGAGGAATGCCATCCGGCCACCCGCCTTCCTGACGTTCATAGATCTCAGAAGCCAATGTACCCGATCAAAAGGTAAAGGCATAGGAACCTGAGAGGAGAAGGAGGAGAGGAGGAGGCCAGAATCGTCAAGGGTTGAGTTAGAGAAAATAGAGGCCGAAGAGATTGGCCTTTTCCAGTTTGAGAGTTAGCAACAGACCATCAGATCGAATAAGAGAGGAAGGATGATTTACAAGAAGTTAATTATAGATGTTTTGTTCAAGAGGCCAGAAAGATTTGTCAGTAGGAGATCCATGGAGTTAGCGCACTTCGTTTGATGAAAGCCCGCTTTGCTCGTCGAAGCGTATCCCTGCAAGATTTCTAGCTGAGTGAAAATTAGCGAGAGTAATAGGAGAAAGAGAATTTTTCCACTCCCGATACGCGTTTGGGGGTGGGTGGGGGGGGTCTGTTCTCTAGCCTCGAATGGCCAGAGACAACACGATCGAACAATGATATGAGGAGAAGAAAGATTTAGTCGAGATATATATATATATATTATATATATATATATATATTATATATATATATATATATATATATATATATATATATATATATATATAATATATATATATATATTTTTCAATATAACTTATTTTTTTTAGAAAACCCCAAAAAATTATTTTTAAAAATTTTTCTTTCGTATTTTGTGTAATTAAATGATTAAAATTGTATTCCTTTTTTATAATTAAAATTATTAATTAATTGAAATTAAATTTTAATTTTCATCCTAGTTTTAAGACTTTCAGTATTTTTGACTAAAACCCGCCCGGGCTAAATTAGTTTTTTGCTGGTTTATGTATGCCCTGCTTACAAGCTATTAACACATTTTCAAAAAGAAGTACTGTATAATAACAAATTCCTTAAAGATGTCATTTGCCCAATAATAGAAGAAGGGAGAAAGAGGTGCCATAATATTGATAGTATAACATGTGAAATTATCACAATCTACCCCTCGGGCCCAGTGAGTACACTTTCTTATTTCCAAATTATCATCACAAACAAAAATTAAATCATATTAGCATACATAATTTACAGTATTTTAAATGAGAAAATGTTTGAAATTGTTTAATATTCATTCTTATGTTGAAACTTATTTATAAACTTATGATTTTAGTTCTCTATGAAATAATATAATGTAATTGTAACCTCCCATACTTCTTGATTTTATGTTACATTAATTATTATTGCATGTGAATAATGATTTAATCAAATGTTATGATTTCTAATCACATACCGTAGATAATGAATGAAGAACTTGGCCCTTGTTGTTTCGGCAAATCAGATGGTTCAGAGTGCCATAAATCAGCTTTGAATTAGGATAAGTATATGAAACCTTTGAAAATCTTATCAGCAGTAGATCAAGAACTATTAAAATGTTGATCTGGAATTCACTTTAATACTAACAATGATCAAATATGCTCACACCATGCAACAATCTTGCTAACCAAGTTTGAATTAAAGCAGAAGCAATGTTGTAATCCATTTGGGAAATCATTTCACATTAATTACAGGAAAGGATTGTGACCAGTTACTACTGCCACATCAGACAAATTACAGGAACTGACAGGTAGAGAGAGCCATCAAAGCCAGGTCAAAAGCTTTGTCCTAGTTGTCAAAAAGAGTTGGCTAACATGAAACAGAGTCAAACTGAACATGAGCCAACATATACTGATGATATGGACATTACTGAGGCAACCTCTAGAGCAAATGTTTCATTGCCAGCACTTTGAGTCACCACTAAAAGTTCAAAAAATTAGTAAGAGAGATTCTAAAGGCTATGTAAAACATAAGATAGTAAAAGCAGCAGAAACTATGACAGAAGCAATAAAGGTTGCATCAGGTTTGGAAACTGATGTCCGACAATCAAGGGAGGAGAAATGCTATGGAGGCAAGGATCTGGAAATTCTAATTTCTGAGTTAAAAGCAAAGTTAAAGATATCAAGTTGTGAAAGAAAAAATTAAAATTCTCACACTTGCGCCAAGCAGCTGGGGTATTGAAAAAACAGCTAAGGAATTTGAAGTATCTATAAGAATTGTAAAAAGAGCCAGAAGGTTGAAAATGGAAGAAGGCATTTTGGCAACACCATCAAAAAGAAAAGGAAAGAAACTTAATGATTAAGTAAGAATGAAAGTACTAGCATTTTTTGATGATGATGAATTTACTAGAATTTATCCTGCCAAAAAGATGTTTCTGTCATGATTAATAGTGAAAAGGTTCACAAACAGAGGAGGCTAATGCTTTCCAATTTGAGAAAAATGTTTACAGAATATTGCAATTAACATGGGAAAGAGATAGGGTTTTCAAAATTTTGCGAAATAAGGCCAAAATGGTGTGTTAATGTTGGTGCCGCTGGTATGCATTCCGCATGTGTATGTACAGTTCATCAAAATGTTTAACTTATGCTAGCTGACTACAAGCAATTATTAGGAAAAGCTGTTTGCAATTTGGGAAAAGCTGTTTGCAATTTGGAACTAAAAGATTGTATGCTGCAATGTTGTGAACAGTGCCCTGGAAAGAGTGGACTACATGCTTACTTGTTACAGATGTTTGAAAATTATGATCCAGAAGAATTAATAGAATACAAGCAGGGGTTCATACTGATAGGGAAACATTACAAACACACCAAGCCACTGTTGAAGACTTCATAGAAGATCTTCAGTCAAAATTAATTGCCCTAACTAGCCATCACTTTATTTCAAAACATCAAAGTTCATACCTAAAGCATTTAAAAGAAACATTGAAGGATAATGAAGTAATTGTCCTTATGGATTTTGCAGAAAATTATTCCTTCATTGTCCAGGATGCTGTGCAAGGTTTTCATTGGGATAACAGCCAGTCCACACTTCATCCATTTGTTTTCTATTTTCGTAGAGACCAGCTCCAAAGCCTCAGTGTCTGTATGGTCTCTACATTATGACACTGTTGCTGTCCATGCCTTCATAAGTGAGTTGATCCAATATATAAAGATTGAAGTTACAGGAATTAAACACATATATTATTTTAGTGATGGCTCTAGTTCCCAATACAAAAATTTTAGGAGTTTTATAAATTTATGCTTCCATGAAGACTATCGAATTACAGCCAAGTGGAATTTCTTGGTACAAGCCATGGTAAATCACCTTGTGATGGAATTGGAGGTACAGCAAAGAGATTAGTAGCCTATACTAGCCTTCAGAGACCTTTAGACAACCAGATATTAACACTAAAGGATATGTTTGACTTCCGTAATGATAATGTTACAGGAATCAAGTTTTTTTATATTACAAAGGAGCACATTGAGAATATGAGACCTCATCAAGAAAATAGGTGTACCAGAGGCCATACAATTGCTGGCACAAGAGAAAACCATCATTTTAAACCCTGTGGTAAAGGAAAGATAAGAGTATACAGAGTCTCATATGATGCCCATAGTTTTGTGGCTAATGTTTTTGATGATGATAGTGAAGCTGCTTCTGAATTTGTACCACTTAATAGTTTGCAGTGTGGCCAGTATGTTGCTTGCATGTATGAGAATGTTTGGTGGATTGGACACGTATGTGAAATTTCAATTGAGCATCAGGATGCACTTATCACCTTTATGCATCCTCATGGCCCAGCATCTTTCTATCATTGGCCAGCAGTGAAAGATACTTGCTGGATTCCACAACAGCACATTCTTTCAGTATTACAAACACCATCAATAACGTCAACTGGCAGACAATACTTTTATCCAAAATATGTTCATGATAAAATTGAACAGAAATTAAAGCACACTTAAAAGCATTAGATCTTTTATAAACCTTAAACAATGTTTTAAACATATATTTTAAAGTTACCATGTACTGTACTTCAATTTTACAGATTTCTATGAAATAATGTTATGATTAAATATGGTACCTGTATATATATATATATATATAATGTATATATATAACCTCACTGTGTCTACAACAAGAATACTGGCCAGAATTGGAGTAATCCAGCTTATGTGTAAAAAAAAAAATTTTAATCAAGAAAGGCCTTAAGAGCAAGCAAATTCCAACCTCCACAACACTAGAGTTTTCCTTATATTTAATACCTAAGAATAGAAAAATACTTGAAAATTAAAAGCAACAATTTTATAAAACTTTAATTTGTCACTATATTTGAAGCAATAGAACCTTTTATAATGAAATCAATGCATTCTGTACTAAGATAGGGCATGTAATAGACCTTTGATTAATAACCACAATCATTTGATGTAAGTGAAAAACACTATTTTTAAATTGATTTTTTAGGGTAAAGACTTATTTCTCCAAAATGAATTATGGTATGGTACCTTTGAAAGATCCTGAGTTGCTCTTTTCAGAAATGTAAAAACAAAAAAATCAAAAATGGACCAGTTGAGATTTAGGCTCTCAAACATACCCCAAATATCACCAAAAAAAATTTCAAATAATTACAGAGGGACAATTTTTGAACTAAGCATCCTCCAAGAATAATACTTTCCTATTTCTGTACATAATTATGTACGTTTCAATCACCAAGTTTGTGGCATTGCTAATGCAACCACTTGAAAACTAATAATTCTACTCAAAGGTTTGACTCACAAAATAAATCTATTTCTAGTATTCATCGTGACCTCATAACATAAGTTGTTTCACCGAAGTTTATGCTCCTATAGCTCATGAATGGGACTAATAGAAGCTTATAGTCATATTCGATTCACTGGAAAACGTTGTCTAACTGAATAAATTTTCAGGTCCATAGCTCTAAAAAAAATTTACAAATCAAGGACAAGTTGCCAAAAAGCAATATGCAACTTCCGAGTGAAAATTACTAACTTTGCTTAAGGTCAGTGGTGGTTTTTTTTTTTTTTTTTTTAAAAAAATCAAAAAAAAATCAAAAAAAATCAATGATTTCTTTGATTTTTTTTGATTTTTTTTGATTTTTCAGCACAAATGCCTTTTATTAATTTTTTGATAAAAATTATTAAATAAATCCTATTATTACCGTAATTAATAAGATAGGTAAGTATAATTATGAGTTTAATTAATGTTATTAAATTTAATTGACACTTGTTAAATCTTCGTATTTTGAATAATTATTTGTTTGTTGAAAAGCTACGAAACTTTATTGATTAATTGCTTATTAATGTAGATGAAATTATACTTATCATTAATCAGATGATAACTAGGAATAATTATTAATTTAGAAAAAAAAATTTGCCTAAAAAAACAATGATTTTTTGATTTTTTAGGCACAAATTGCCTTTTTATTATTACCTAATTAATAAGTTTAGTAAGTATAATTATTATTTAGTTTAATTAAGTTATTTAAATTTTATATACCATACTGGTATAATATCTGTAGTAATCTAATTTCATTTATTTCTTTATTGAAAATGATTTGAAACTACATTGATGAATTTGCTTATTATATAGATGAAATATACTTATCATTAACCAGGTGATAACTAGTAATAATTATTAATTTAGAAAAAAAAAATTTGCCTAAAAAATCAAAAAAATCAAAAAATCAATGATTTTTTAATTTTTTTATTTCTTTGATTTTTTTTTTGCAAAAATTGACTTTTTATTATTATTTTGTGAATTTTAGAAAAACAATTTTTGATTTTTTGGATTTTTTGAGATTCGTGATGTCATGTGAAATATAATTTGTAAACAAATTTTTTTTGATATAGTATTATTTTTAACCCTAGGCCCTAGCTCTGAGTTCAAAATCTTATAATAGGCCCTATAGACTATGACAAAATGAAAGAGCAACATTAAAGAGTATTATTTGTAATATTGATGAATATTACATCAGAAATAAAAGAAACATGTTTTAAACATGATCTTTTGTTGACATTTTTATAGTGTAGAAATTTGTAACAGAGTAGCCTTTGAGTACTCATCAATTATGGGATGAGAAAACCGGGTGCTTTAAAAACTACGCTTGAAGCATTCTTTTTGGACGTGATGGCCTTAAGCTGGATAAAGCGGGCCCGTTACTGTAATGTTCAGCAAATGCCGGAGTTTCCAGTGTTCGAATCCCGCTGATGAAGAGTAAAATCTTCTGTGACTCATTCATTTAAAATGAATAACAGGCGCTCTAACCACTAGGCCATCCACGTCCCCAAAAAAGAACGCTTCAAGCGTAGTTTTTAAAGAACCCGGTTTTCTCATCCCATAATTGCTGAGTACTCAAAGGACTGACCCCCATCTCAAAGGCCAAAGTTTTTAATACTTTTACACAAATGCTCATAGCCTTAGAAATAAAAAAGATGAGCTGATTAGTTATACCATAAATGAGAATCTTGAATTATTTGCATAACTGAGCATCTGTTAATGTAAGGATTATATGGAGACTCCTTTCAGGAATATGAAATAGATGGATATTCACTTTATTTATACCAGACTTAATATTAACTAACGATGAAAGTATGGTGGGTGAGGTAGAGTTAGAGGAGAATTTCAGGATTGTGACCATAAGATTTAATAGATTAATATGAATCATATCTGGGGGCCCAACATGCAATGTAATAAGGAAAGGATCTTAGATTTCCGAAAATGGTGATTTTAACAAATTACGAGACATGCTTAGTATAACTGACTGGGATAAAATTATAGGCCAGTTAGCTTAACATCTCTGGTGGTATAAAGGTTCTGGAAAAGTTAATGAAGGTCATATAGAGAATATTTAGAAAGATAACAAGGTATTGGTGTGACTCCCAGCACAGTTCAAGAATGGGTTAGGTCATGTCAGACACAAACCGTTAGAACTTTATGGGAACATATTGAGTTACCATTGAGGGGTGTGTTAATCTTTGGCTCTCCAATGTTTCTATATAATTGTGTATTTGAAAGTGAATTTAGGTAACAAATTAGTTTTATGGAAACATACACATATAATATCAATATTATTATATTAATTTGTGATAATTTAAATTGATTATTGGACTCAGTTATTGTTTGATAGGTTAGACATTAAGACATAAGAAATATAAGAACAGTAAGAAGCCACATGGCCTACGAGACTGTTCCAGTCACGCCCCCTACCCAAACACTGCCATTGCAAATCACAAAGCACCCCAGGCTTTCCAATTGTTAACACAAATCCACCAAATTTGGCTTAGTCAAACTAATGATATAAAATATGATACCCAAAACATCCACATGCATTTAATAACTAATTTATGGTCACACAATGGCCATCTAACACTTAATAACTACTATAGCTAAAAACCGCAATTTGGGCTTCATCAAATAATGTTATTCCAAACAAACTACAACCAATCATAAACGAATTAACCCTTCTTAAATGTGCAATCGAAAAAAAGTCACATTCAACCAACTCCTCTGTCACATATTCCAAATTTTAACAACCCTATTACTGAATGACTGCTTTCTTATATCAAAGATGAGCATGCTTCTTCATTAATTTTCTTATTATGCCCCCTGGCTCACCTGTCCATGTCAGTCTTACTATGAAAAATTTAATATGGTCTCGCCGTGATACTATTAATCAATAGATGTAAAGTATTTTAGCTAGAGAGTATATTCACTGTGCCCTGCTGAAGAAACCGCCCCTTACTTACAGAAAACCCTCCAAACCCTTCAGCCTATCTCCTCATAGCTCTTACCACCAAACCCAGAAATCATTCCTGTTGCTCTACGTTGCACTCTCTCTAGCATATCTTAAGTTTTTCTTTAAATAAGGGGCCCAAATTGTGCACAATATCTACATTAACAACGCCCTAACATAGCTATCATACAGTTTACTTATTACTTACCAGTGCTACCTTGTAAAACAACATTGCGACACACTTATTATGCCCGGCATACTATTAGCTTTCATTTCTAGCTTCCAAACACTGATTAGCTACTTTCAAAATTACTGCTTATAATCCACCCAACAACCATAACCAACTCATACATATTACATTGCGTACCACCAACAACTCAAACAAAGCCACACAACACCCCCACATCCCTACAACAGTCCATGAGTCAAAGACGAGTATATCAAACAACTATCATCAGACCCTTCTGACAAGCAACACCTCAGAGTGAGCGACAAGCAAACCCTTACACACACCCTTCTTTACTATACGTATAAATTCATTCTGCCACTTATCGTGCCCAGCCAAGAAGTTTATCACAAGACGCAACTGAGGTGGAACCACTTCTAGTATCATCTGCAACTTAGAAACTTGCATTTAAGTTTCCCCTGGTCTAAATCATATATATATCAGGGAACAATAGTGGCCCCAGCCTGAACCCTGTGGAACAGCCAACCCTTTCACTATTCTCCCATGATGACTTTTCCATTTGTTGTACACACCTGGTTCTTATTCGCAACCAGCTCTTTAATCCAACCACTGGTACACCCACTCCACCAGTTCACCAGCATGTTGCAATAACCTTTTTCATTCAAAGCCTTAACCCAACAGGCCGCCAAACAAGAAACACAAAAGCCCAATAAATAAGTCTTCCATATGTGAAGTACCTTATCAAAACTCTTACTAAAAACAAGTCTAAACTATTACAATATCAAGCTAGGACTACTCCAATCGAGTCGATTTGCAGCTCCAGTAGACTGTCAGCATTCCATAAATTCTAACAAGGTGGTCTACATACACCTACCCTTTCTAAAACCATTGCTGCGGCACGGTCATACATCTTTACTCTTCTACAAATCATTTCCTCGATATCGACTTTCATTAACTTTTTCCAGAACCTTAAACCAGAGATGTTAAGCTAAACTGTGCCTATTAAGTTTCCCAGAATCATTCTTACTACCTTTCTTATTAAGACTAAAGCCCACAACCATATGGCCATTTCCAGTGTTCACTGCCTGAGAGTCCCAACACCTCCGAGCACCCCAAAATGTCGTGGATATAGATCGCTCTTAAAAATGCAAAAAACAGTGCGCTTGCCAATGCTGGTAACTACGCCTCTTTCAGAATCTCTAACCATAGTATACCAATCAGGCCTGCAGCTTCTTGGGTCAATATGATCTAATTAAACGTTTTATATCTTTCCTACCCATCAAAATTCACAATCTGTACGCCTCCCTATTTGTTACATGCATACAATAACTATTAGTTCCCAAACTATATCTAATCTTCCTCATAAACACTGAGCAAAAATTAGCCATTGAAACATGATTGACCATTTCTCCACTCTCTCATCACCTAAATTTTTCCCCATCAATTTAACTTGATCCAATGTCCTCATTCTCACCTCTTCCTACCCCATTATAAAAGCTAAAAACTTCTTCTGATTCTTACTTACATATTCCTTGCCTAAATTAATTTCTGCCTCTCTCTTTGGCTTTCTTATTGATTGGTTAAGCTTCATTTCTATTTTTCCTATAATTTTCTAAATCATCTTCCCCATATTACTA
This sequence comes from Trachelipus rathkii, assembly GCA_015478945.1. Taxonomy (NCBI): domain Eukaryota; kingdom Metazoa; phylum Arthropoda; class Malacostraca; order Isopoda; family Trachelipodidae; genus Trachelipus; species Trachelipus rathkii. The sequence continues at coordinate 8,240 of JABUQX010082374.1, read as the reverse complement.
CCTTGAATATTTTAAAACATCTACGCTTTTCGATGATTTTCTCTCTCTTCTCTATTCCACCAAACAGGTTTTCTCTTCGCACCCTAATGGGTTTATCTTAAAACAGTACTGACTGAATATTCATTTTACCATCCAAATTTTTGACTTATAACAGTTTTGGTCTTCTAAAACTCTTTATCCCAGTTAGTTGTACTAAGCATGTCTCGAAATTTGGTAAAATCGCCATTTCGGAAATCTAAGATCTTTACTTTATTAACTTGCAATCACAGGATATATTCTAAAAAAAATAATAATGAAGAACAAAAAAAAACAAAAACAAAAACAAACAGAACGTGGCAGTCTCTTTAGAAAAAAAAAGTTACAGACAGCCACTCAAAGTTGTTTAAAAACTCCCCATAGACTTTTCATTTTTGATTTTTCCTTTGTGGTTCTGACTTAACATGTACGATATTTCAAGTTTATAATGTTTTGTTAGGTATATACAAAGAAAATCTATATATACTTAACAAATCTTATAACCTGAACTAGGACGGCCCTAAAACGAGCACAAGGCCTACTAATTTTTTTTATAAAGAAAGCCTATGCATATTTTTAAACTTTGAGAGGTTGTTAATTTTTCCTTAAAGACTTAAATTCATTTTAGTTTTTTTTCGTACTTTATTATTATAACCGTTTTCGTTTTGGCAATATTCTTAAAAATTCTTGCGAAAAATAAGAATATTCTAAAAAAAAAACATTCG
>JABUQX010082374.1:0-5000 GCA_015478945.1 Trachelipus rathkii | reverse complement strand
CCCAGCCACCTTCTTGCCTTCACAACTTTCCTACTAAGACGCTGCTCATCCGTTCCCTTCTCATCAACATATACCCTAAATAATTAAACTCGGACACTTGTTCCAGCTGCTTCACCATCCTAACATAACTTCACACTGAGGACTGTCCTCACTCATCAACCATAACCTAACTCTTATCTATGTTTCTTTCAATACCCCCCTTTACACACCCTCCATCTCTCGTATTCCAATCCTCTCACGCTCTTCAGAATTGCACAAAACTTACAACACCTTACAAAACCTTACCTATTCTTAACACACCTCACATCATCAGTTACATACTTTGAATCCATTCAGAAGCCTATCACCAAACACTATATATCACTACAACCTGCCATAGCTTCCCTAGTAACCCTATCATACCCCTGTGCAAATCATAAAACCTAAATACAATTTATTCCTCTCTCTAATTTTCTCTATCATTTTGCTCCAATGTAAAGATTTGATCCAGTCACATCCTCTACTACTCCGAAACGGCACCGTGTTCTTCACCAATCATCCTTCAGTCACTCTGCGCACTTCTTCGACCAATAACAGCCCATATATCTTCCTCCAACACACTTTACAATAACTAAATACCTATAATTTCTTACAGTTCCCTTTATCCCTTACCCTTATATAAAAGCTAACTATTACTGCTCTCCTCAATCCGCATCGAAACGTAACCCCTCATAAACGCCTTATACACAACTTCAAGAGTCCAATCAATGCACCATCTTGCCTCACGTTCATTGTCATTCCACCAGTAATTTCATCTATACTGCAGATTTACCATTCTTCAATTCTCACTCTACCCATTTCCTCCTCTTGCTAATAACCTCATTCCCCAAAATATACCTATCCTTCTTGCACCATCAAACCCACACCCAGTCATTATTCACCTCATCATTACCGCCAAATTATCCAGATTTACAAAGTTTCTTTCCACCTCCACTCACATCCATTTCTCAATTTACAAAAACACCATCCTATTCATTATTCTAAGCAGGTTCCCCTTATTCTGATTCTAACCTTTCGCGCTTCCTTCCAGTAAGAGTTCCTATTTCTTGTAGTGTCCCCATTCAATCCTCGTTCCAAAACGTTCATACCCTTCTTTTCTCTTACGTATGCACTTTTAGAATCTTTTTTCCTCTTATAATTCCAAGCATCTTTTTTGAGTCTTTCATCATTTGCTTTTATACATTCAACCACGCTTCTTTTTACTTTAACCGCTTGCATCACCCTTCATTCCACCAGCTCACGGTTATCATTCATTCACTTCCCTACTTTAGCACACCACATACTTCTTCTGCCCCTGCTAAGCAATTGCTTCCCTTAATTTGCTGCCAATCTTTATTCAGTTTCAGCTTGTTCACATTCAACTGATTTATTCGAGCGTTCTATACATACTATCCTATTACTTGTCACTAAACTTTCTCACTCTGTGTGTGCCGTGTCGCGTGGTTCACCTTCGACTCTCCATCCAAGTTCCACTAACCTTAATTTTACATAGAAACACATAATGATCCGATAATCCCATCCCCTAAACCCCTCACTGATTTAACATCAGATGACATACTTCAACATCTCCTTGTTCACTAACACATAAATCAATCATTCTCTACCTACACCGACTCTAGTATACTTATGGATTATCTTGTGTTAGAAGAAAGTATTACTTACAACATACCTCTCTTCACAAAATTCAATCACCTTCCTACCATCTCATTTTCTCCCGACACCATCCTGTTATCCATCCTTTTTTTGATCATATAGTATCAACTATATATTGTGATGGACGATTATCGTCATCGGTAATCGTCATCGGCAAAAATCGCCATATATTTTTCCAATCGTCATCGTCCTCGGCAAAATTTGCCGATTATTTGCCGATTAATTGAACAAAATTAAGAATCATTGAAAAAAATGACGAAATAAATATTAGTATATAATATATTATATATATATATATATATATATAATATATATATATATATATATAATATATTATATTATATATATATATATATAGATTATATAATATAATATATATAGTATATATACCCATATTTGATTAAGGTATGTATGACATTCCATGCCTAATGTTTCGCCTTTCTCTTCTGCGTTCATATCCACCACACTCATCCTCCAGCATCTTAGAGACACATCTTTATCCACATATCATATACACTTACTTATATCCATCCCTCTTCTAGACAACATCTACAGACATCCCTATCCCTTATATCCTACTGTAGCTGGGGGGAAAAAAATGCCGAGATCGTAGGTCCTTTCCGTGTCGATAGAAGGCAACTAAGTGATGGTGGTAGATGGGTTGGCTGCCTACCACTTATCTTTGCCGGAATGCTAATGCATGGCTCAGAGGTCGTATCGCCGCTCATCCGGCGTCCTATTCTTTCGGCCAAATGTATGATCGTATGGATACATGGGAATGTAAGAGGAATAAATGTTGAGGAGAGAGGTGAGGGATGATTTAGAAAGGCAAAATTTGATTTGCTCGCTGTGATGAAACAAAAATGGAAGGAAACGGTGAAAAGATGGTGTAGTGTGAAATGTGTTTGTGTGTGTGAAAGGAGAATGAGAGGGGGATAGAAGATTTGCAATTCTGATAAGTGACTTGTGGTAGAGACTATGGTAGATTTGTTGTGTTAGTGCTAGAATTCTCAAAGGTTAATTTAAGTTGGAATAAGTAAAAGCTAATGTGTGTTGCGACTATGGTCCAATCTGAGGTAATTTTGAAGAGTTGCAATTTTTGAATATCTGAATGATGTTGGATGGCAGTGAGTAGGATTTAGTTCCTTTGCCACATATCTGCCCACCTAGATTTTTTTTTTACATTGTCACACCACTCACAGTCAGAGCCCTATCAAGGGGGGTAGTAAGCTCAAAAGTTCACCCTCTAGCCTCAAAGATTACGCAATAGGCACAGACTCAGGCGTTTTAAAGTGGGAAGTAGATTAATCAGCAGGACTACAGAAGATGGAAAGAATTCCACAGAACAGAGTGCGAAGGGAAGGGAGGAAGCACCGCACGCGAACAGCCTGAGTGACCAATATCAACACATATATGAACACAGATACCAGCACTCCTTGTTGCTTACGAGGCCTAATAAACTGTTCAGGAATATAATTCCCTTTTAGCACTTGCCGCTGGTTGACTGTAGAATAGAGATAAGAAAGCAAAGGAGAGTATGTAAGAAAATTGGCTTTGACTCGACCCTTATCCAAAAGCAGGGTGAAGCCAAGCCCCCCCCCAAGATATGAGAACGTACTCCATACAAGGCGGATGATGACCTTTATAGGTTGGAGTAACTTAGAGAGAAAAAAAAGTCCCAGTCTAAACAGAACTCCCGAGTTCTTTGAGGCCGCCCAGCAACCGTTGTGACATGGGTTTCCAAGACATTTTTTGTTATGTTAAGGCCAAGGATGTTTATATTGTCAACAGTAGAGCGAGAAAATGGTAGATGGAGATAGGCGAGTTAGAAAGTAAGAGAAGGAGATTTTCAGAAGTTGGGTTTTAAAGAATTGAATTCACAAGGTTGAGAACCCCATCCGAATTCTTCCAGATAAAAAGGAAAGATTAAGACAGAGCAATTCTAAGAAGTAAAAGAGGAAGCAGAACTGAAATGAGTGAAGAATGAAGGGTCGAGTCATCGGCATATGAGTGATAGAGTTAGATGTTGCAGTGAGAGGATCATTAATGAAAGTAGGAATAAAGTAGGAGATTAAGACGGAACCCTGAGGAACACACTATTGACAAGAAGAAGAAGCGCCCCATCAACAACACCGATTTTAGGAGATTTTGAACTAAAGCTAGAACATATTAAAGCAAGAGGAAAGAGGGGGAAACCCAAAGAGGGACTTGGAGAGCAATACGCGTGCCATACTCGGTCAAATGCTTTTGGATATGTAAGCGCCATACGGCAAGTCTCCCCATAGTTCCTATTGGCGGAAAACCATAAATACGTTAAAAAGGAAGTATCGCCAGAAGAAACTCGAGCGCTGAAAGCCTTACTGGCTATCGGAAAAGGGAATGAGTTTCCAAATAATCTAAGAAGTGAAAGTTGAGAGGGTTTCAAAATACGTAGATAGATACAAGTGAGAGCTATAACGTGATAGTTAGAGGGATCAGACGCTTCCTGTTTCTTCTGAATTATTGAATGCGAGTTCCAACACTAGGGAAATGCTAGTATTGAGACAATAAGGAGTTAAACGAGGGGCGCGGATAGCACGGAAGCACACTCCCTCAAAACTTTGGGGAGTTGCCTCTGAGGCCACCCTTGTGCTTCCACCTACGTCACTTCAGACGAATTTCAGGCCTATGCACCCCGAATTCAATATGTAATCACAGTTAAAACGACATAGACACCTTGGAAGGAGACAGGAGGGAAGAATATGCCAGAATCGTCATGAGGTTGAGTTAGTGGAAAATAGAGGGCCGAAGAGCTTGGCCTTTTCGTTGGAAATTACAACAGAACCATAAGGTTAAAGGCGAGATTGACAGAAGTTGCTTAGAAATGTTTTTGGCAAAGAGGCCAGAAAGATTTCGGTAGGAGAACCAAGGAAGTTAACGCACTTTCGTTGTGATGAAAGCAGTCCGCGTTGCTCATCAAAGAGTATCCCGACAACGATTTCTAGCTGAATGAAAATTGCGAGAGTGATAGGAACGAGAATTTTTCCACCCCCGATGCGCAAATGTTCTCTAGGCGTGAAGATGGCCAATAACAAGCACGATGAACATGGTTCATGAGAGAGAAAGATTAGTTGAAAGAAGGAATGAACTTCATAGGTCAATGACGTTACAGGCTCCTCCCTATATCTTCTTAAGAATATTAAATCCTCATTATTCCATAAACTGAGGTAGATTAATTTTATCATCTTGCAAACTTGGAACCTTACATTTAAGTCCTGGGGGTCTAAATATTTTATACATATATGAAGAACAGCAACTTAACCTAAGTA
>JABUQX010082373.1:5000-16016 GCA_015478945.1 Trachelipus rathkii | reverse complement strand
AACAATTTGTCGATTGGACTCTCCTCCCAAACCGTGCCCGGGAGGCCAAGGAAAATGGCCTAAGGGAGCTTTTATTATTTAGTTATGTCTTTTGCCAATTTTAGAGCGTTCTGACAAAGGCCCATACAGCAGCAGCGTCGATCGGACCCATCTTCGCTTAACGAATTCGGCGTAACTTTAGGCACACCCAAACGAGCCTACGTTACCAGTTTTTGCGTTGAGCACTCGACGCCAGAGAGTAGTTGTGAAAAGCGAATGAGAATTGCAGACAGAAATGCCTTTCGAAAAGAGCATCAGGTACGAAAGGAGAGGAAAGTACTACAAATAAGGTTGCAACACACTAGTCATTGAGAATGCGACGGCCAAGTAATAATAAAATAAAAAAATGATAATAGCGAAGCGTACCTCATTCTCAGTAAAAGTACACCCCGGCAAGATTGACGCGCACTGCAGCATTGTAGAAGAAGAGTCCTGCCTGTTGAAGATCGCGAATTGTCTTGACTCCTGGCACTCGCCATGGCTGCCGTAATCAATGTTCAGGAATGGAGAAAACCAGCGTTAATTCAATCACGAGAAAGAGGATCCCGCGGTGATGAAATTATTTCCCACTCCGGCAGATGGACGTTCAGTCTGTCTAGTAAACTGGAAACGGAATTCAAGATTGACGAGCTTCACGGGTTCCGGAGGAGTGAGACCGCTTTTCATGGCCGTGAAAGCCATTGCGGAAAAGTATATCGCTTTGTGGTCGGTTCAGGATGTGGAACTCCCCGTCCTCCCAGAAATATACCGAAAATGGCGAACAGCAAGGTACATAGCAAGCAATCCCGTCCAAAAGCATTATACCTTGTTTCGGCGGGTTGCAGCTTGCGTGAGAAAAAGAAGGCAAGTGGGCACCATTCGCCCCTTTTGGAACTGCTGAAGCCACCGCACCAACAGCGAAATCGGAGGCATTCACCTGCACTCTCGCTGGTGCGGTATCTTTCAGAAGGGGATGAACAAAGAGTGGCGGAGGGCGAGGGCTTCTTTGGAAGCCTCAAAAGCAGACTCTGCTGCCGGAGACCAGTCGACTTTAGTGGTGCTGCCTCGCTGTTTAGGACGAATGAGTGCGGTAAGCGGGCCTAGGAGGGCTGCCGCTGATTTAAGAAATCTGTGATAAAAGTTGATCATTCCCAGATATTGACGAAGTTGCTTTTTGATTTGCGGGAAGATGGAAAGGCTTCTGATAGCGGGCTACACGGTCTACAAGAGGGCAAATAACCCTCAGCCTAGACTGTGTGACCAAGGAACGTAAGAGAAGACGCGCCGAATACGCACTTGGTAAGGATTGAGACGAATTCCAGCATCATCCAACCTACCAAAAACGGCACGCAGGTGATCTATATGTTCTTCAGGAGAGGAGGAAGCGAATAAAAGATCACCTAAATATGCCCAAGCAAAAGGAAAAGGCCACGGAGGATAGAATCTATGAAACTCTATGAAGCTTTGGTTTGCAATTTTCAAACCGAATGCATTTCTTGTATACTCAAAAGCCAAAGGGGTGATTACAGCTGTTCTTGGGGACGTCCTCCGGAGCCACGGGTAATCTGATGGTAGGCCCGAATTAAGTTCAAAGAAGAGAAGATAGTGTTGCCATTCAGGTGAAAAGCTGAAAACTTGTGTCTGAAGTTCAGTAGCAATCCGGTGTTGCTCCACAATTGGAAGCCTAAAATCACCACAGGTCTCCAATCCGCCCGTGGTGCCTTTTTAGGCGACATGTTGTAGCGGAGAAGACCAACAACTTTTGGAAGGGCGCACAATGCCAAGTTTCGAAACATGTGATCAAACTCGGCCTTGGCGGGCCTTGAGCTTATCGGGTGGGAGGCGGCGAAGCTCGAGCAAAGGTGGGTGGGGCCAGTAGTTTCGATATGATGTTCAACAGAATGCTTAAGAGGTTATCTGAAAGAGCAGGGATGCCAATAAAGAAGGAAATCCTTCTGCCAGGAGGGTCAGAAAGGAGAGACTCTGAAGAAGTTGGAGTAGACAACAGGCAGAAATACCCGTTTTAGAGCAGAAGCAATAAATAGCACCGGAGTATAAAGAGGAAGTATCCCATCGACAAGCGGCGATTACGAAGAATCGGGACCATAAGATTAACAATGGGACAAAAATCAGCACCGAGGATGGGCTGTGTCAACTCAGCGAGAGAAAAACCCATGGAAACTTGCGGCGGAGAAAAAAATCCAACGTGCATAAACTCACCATATTACCCGGAATGGAAGAGCCATTAGCATGTCGAAAAGTTGACGGCCAGGAGAGGGATAGCAGGATCCTGGGAAGGGTCCCTGGGTACCAGCGAAAGGCTGGCCCCAGAATCGATCAAGAAGACAAGTTTAGAAGACTGATCGTAAATACGAAGAACATCCTGTGCAGTAGTAGGAGAAAGAAGAAAAAGCGCCAGCATCTCCCGTCGCTCCTACGACGGGATGGCTGTCGAGTTTCCCTGATAGAGGGGGCAGGAAGGATCGCATTTCTTGGCATCCATGCCGAAAGTATGGTGATAATAACAGTACCCATGAGGATACTGGCGCTGGCGTGAGGAAGAAGCAGAGGGTGAACGAGGACCGCGAGATGGACGAAAGTTGGAAGGAGTGGGATCACGGGAGCGAAAAGTGTTATTATTAATTGCCGCTGTAAGGGAGAGAAGGGCAGTTTTAATGTCGGCCATGCCAGTTTCGAGAACCGAAACCCGGGTATCCAGAGCTGCCGAAGGAGGAGGTTGTACTGCGAAAGCGTGAGAACAGGCAGGTGGAGGTGGGTGAGAATAATGAGGTTGAGCTGGATAGGAGCAGAAGGCGGTGAGGAACAGGAGCGAGGAGGGAGAGTAGTCTGAGCAATCACTAAACTTAGATGTTCTGTTTGAAGTTGCAAGATGGTTGAGATCCGAGATGTTCGAGTTCCGTAAGAGAGGAAACGGCGTAAGAGGTGTGGACCAAAGGCTCCACCGGAGGGCGCAAAATTCTGTCTGCTGTAGCGGCAAACTCAGTGAGGGACAACGTCGGGTTCATTGATTGCAGTACGCTGTGATGTCGAGCAGGCATCTTCTGGAGGAAGAGGGTGCGAATTATTTTCTCTTCCCGTGTAGATGGAGTGCCACCCAACAAACTCAGCATCCTTACCATCAACTCCAAGGGTTTCTGATCTCCCAATGAGATGCCTCCAAGCAGAGTTTCCAATTGTTCCTCTCTGGTGGGAGCCAAGCGGTCGATAATAAGGTTTTTGAGCGTGTTGTAAGGGGTTGTAGAGTTTCTAGTTGTTGCCAGGCCATCCCTTATTTTGAGGAGGCAAGATTCTGGTAGAGCATTCACAACTCTCGAATATCTCTCCTTCTCGTCTTCGATGGTCAGGAGCGCCGACTCAGCCAGGTCAAACCAAAGCTCGGGATGTTTACGAAGAAAGGTTGCAAGTGGAATGCTCGCGAGGGAGTAGACATGATGAAAGGCGTAGAAGTTGGCAGAGCGAAGGAAAGAAAAAGAAATTAAATAAGATGTGGAGCGAGCGGAGGCACTAATAACGGACCGATGGTGGAAAAATCAAAGAAATTACAACCTTAGGAGCTAGACCAAGGATTAAAATGAGGCTGTTGCGATATAAATTGCCCAAATACTATATATATATAATATATATATATATACTATATATATATATATATATATATAAAAATAAAAAAAAAATTAAATTAAAAATTTTTTTTTTTTTTTTTTTTTTACTATTAATTTTATTTTTTATTTGAGTGAGTGTACGAGGGTATCCACAGCACACAAGAGTGTGGCTATACTGTATGAGGGATCCCACGACAAGGCGTTGATAATTAATAATAATTAATAATAATAATAATAATAATAATAATAATAATAATAATAATAATAATAATAATAATAATAATAATAATAATAATAATAATAATAATAATAATAATAATAAATTTGATAAGAACAATAAAAAAAAAAAAAAAAAAATACCCGGATGTAGAACAATTTATATGTTCCGTGTGAAATACAGAACTGTACCAAGGTAGGGGTCCAACAGCGTTAGTTTGATACTCTGCCGACGAAGCTGGCTCTTGATGGCTGCAGCTGGGCTCGAGAAAGCTGTGAAGTAGATAGAAAAAGGCACAAACACAATGAGTGGGTAAATCTACCCGTTAAAAAAAACAATACCTACAAACGGTACAAAAGTGATTGGGTTCGTTTGTAATAGTTTTTCCTGGCTTTGTTGTGGGTGTTCTGATTCCCGCCTGGGAATTCAATCTTCACTCTTCGGGGTCACTATCTGAAGCTGGGGTGCTTAGGACCGCTTCTTTAAGGTTGATTGAGAAGTTAATGTGCTTACAATTTTATTTTCCTACTTCTAATTTACAAGTGAGGGTTGGACCCCTTGTCCTAAAAAAAAACAAAAACAAAGAATTAGGACAGGGTGAACCTAGTTATTACTATTCCACATATGAATCATATTCTGCAGAAGGACTTCTACAGAACATGAAGCTTATGTGGAGTAGTAGTACAATTGATTGTTAGTTTGAGAGAGGCTGTTTTATGTATATGCATATACAGGCAGAAAAAGGTTTCTCCCCGATATACATTCGCATAAAGCAGCATTACATTTGATATGAGTCTCACACCGTACAAAAATCATTAGTTTGGGAGGAGCTGTTTTATGTATATGCATATACAGGCAGAAAAAGGTTTCTCCCCGATATACATTCGCATAAAGCAGCATTACATTTGGTATGAGACTCACACAGACACATATATTAAATAACTGCTATGTTGGTTGGTAACTCTTTGACGAGGGAGAGAGAGAGAGAGAGAGAGAGAGAGAGAGAGAGAGAGAGAGAGAGGAGAGAGAGAGAGAGTCTATTTACTATACTGGTGTTAAATTATATTAAAAAGCTCCTAAATCTAACATTTTTGGGTTGTTCACCTCTGCTCTACTATTACCCAGCTTGGCCCCTCTCCAAACTGCTATGTAACGCAAACGTCCGCTAGGGTTAGGTATAGTAAATACCGATCTATGCGACCTCTATTTACTATACTGATGTTAAATTATATTAAAAAGTTCCTAAATCTAACATTTTTGGGTTGTTCACCTCTGCTCTACTATTACCCAGCTTGGCCCCTCTCCAAACTGCTATGTAACGCAAATGTCCGCTAGGGTTAGGTATAGTAAATACCGATCTATGCGACCTCTATTTACTATACTGATGTTAAATTATATTAAAAAGTTCCTAAATCTAACATTTTTGGGTTGTTCACCTCTGCTCTACTATTACCCAGCTTGGCCCCTCTCCAAACTGCTATGTAACGCAAATGCCCACTAGGGTAAGATATGTGTGGAAATAACGGCCTATCCCAGAGCTGTTATTTCCCACATATTATACTTAAAATTACATGCGACTCTAAATATCCACCTAGTTTTCTCTTTACTCTAGCCTCTGACCGCTAAGTTAGGCTAATTGCTTGAACGCTACCTAAGCCTACCGCAAATTTTCACTGGCATGCATGAACACTTCGCTTTGTTTTCCTACTGGATTTTAGGCATTCTTTTTGATACGCTATTCAATCTGATGCGTTTTCATTGCAACCAATCTCTAACCTCAGCTTTAGGCTCCACCGACTAATCTAGGTTCGTCTAACTTTGGTCTATTTACCCTAAAATAATGTACTTAATAGGCTGCCCTTTTTCTAAACTCACCTTGGTTCTGGGTTTAATTATATAATTAACATCAATTTGCTCGTATTTTAATAATATGTTGTAATTTTGCTATTATTTTATATTAATTCTCTAGAAGGAAGTTACATGCTGTTGCAATTTTGGAAAAGTGATAATTCGGCGGCTTGGTGGCGTGGCTTAGTTCCACGAAACGACAACAACATTTTAAACATAGGGCGTGTTCGGCTCTACCCTGTAACTTCGTAGTTCGGCTCTGTAGTTCAGCTCTGTATAGATGTTCTTTCCACTTCCCAGAGAGTGGCCTTCCACAATATATAATAATAATCGTGCCACCTGAAAATTCTGCAGCATTTGGGATGATAGCACTCTCTTTGTTTTTGGGTTTCATAATACCAATTTAAAAAACTTTCCTCCCATTTGGTGGATAATATTTCATGTGATGACAAAAAGTTTAACATTCTCACAATTCTATAAGGGCACAATAAAACAAACAATCCTGCGACAACTTGGTAAATCCGACTGTCAAATATGATTTCATTTCAGCAATGTCTTTTTTAAGCTGTGACCAATGCTATTAAATTACAGAACTTGTCGACATCATCAAATCTCTCACGTAAAATTAAAATTAAATTCAAACATACAGTAATACAAACTTTCGTTTCGGAGGTTAAACCCCAACTTGAAAGATCTTCAACCTCATCCCACTTGTTTTCCATTACAAAATATTCAATAATGTCAATGTTTTTAGAAAGTATATTTTTCTTGTGTCTTTTTATTTCATTCTCAGACAAAGGAAAGCCACTAAAAAAGTTTTTACTAAACGCAGTCTTTTTTTTCAGTAATATAATATATAGATTAAGTTCCTCTGGCAAAAGAGAATAAAATTCCCTAACTTCCTCTTCTGAAAATTGGATCCAATTGAGCAATTCCTTAATAAAACCTGGTTTACCATTTACTATAAAAGAGGCACAAGCGGAAATTACATTTCTTTTTTCATTAAACACTAAAAGTTTTTTAAATTCTTTCACTTCTGTCTCTGTCAGTTCTGCCCATTGAATGAATTCATCCGTTTGATGTAATTGACTTTGAGCAACAAACTTACTGTAGGATTCAACCATTTCCTCTCTAAATGCACACTGTCTTTTAAAATCTTTACATTCTTCTTCAGGGGAGCGACAATGTCAAACAAATTTTTTTTAAACTATTGGAAAAAAAGGAATAATTTACGAGTTCTTTATACAGGTCGATGAAACACGTGTGAAAACAAACTTCATTTTCTGAAGAAAAAATCCACTTCCAAAATGCAACAAGCGCTTGAAAATGCCATATATACAATAAGTTCCTATAACGATTTGCAATGTTTTTCACATCTGAAACAAAACTTTCTTTAAAATCTTTAATTTCATCTGAAGACAGACTCCATTTCAAAAAACTTATCGATGACATTTGAAAATCAAAGGAAGCGAGATAACGAAAAGCATTTTTCAAAATAATAAAAGACTTGCTGCCATTCTTTAATCTCCTCTGCACACAAAGGCCCAATTCAGAATATTTGAAGCTCTTCCCAACTTATCGTCAAAAAATAACAATTTCCTTAACATTTCTCTGCAGCGTTAAATAGTCTCTTTTAAACTTATAATTCTTTCTTCGGTATAAAAGTTCAAATAAAAAAATGCGAGGTTGCTTAGATTCAACAAAGCATCAAAACGCTATTAACCTATTGTATGAATTATTGTTCCTACAAAACACGATTTTCTTCCAAAGGTTGCACTCTCAAAAATCAGTCTTATAATTTCTTCATCTTCAATGGTAAATGGAGATTCAAAAAGATCACATATTACAGACCTGTAAATTAAGCCTCTAAAATCGGAGTGACCATCTTCTCCCTCAGGAAACATATCATAAACCATTTTAATTATGCCTTCAAAACGAAAGAAAAAAGTTTTTAAAGATGAAGAACTTGCATTCCAAAAGTCTTTCAAAATGTTATGATAATCACATAGTTTACCAGAAACATTCTTCATTCAAACTCACTATCCTTAAGAGCAGCAAGCAAAAATCATCTTTCGGTAATATATCTAAAAATTGATTAACTATGTCCATAAACAAGTTTGGATAAGGCCAATTTAATAAATGAAACAAAACATCATACAACACATATGGTTGGAAAAATACCTTTAACTGCTCCTCATCTAAGTGACTTAGCAAAAATTTAATCATTTCAATATATGGCAGAAATGGCAAACCTAATTGAAGGGGAAATAAAGTAGATATTGTATCCACTATCAACAGATTTCAAAACTCTCATATCACTCAAGATATCAATCAGCTCATCTCTGGAAAATATCACAGCATTCCTAATATCTAACTCATTCAGCTCTTCAAAGCAATTTTTAAATGGCACATCTTTGCAGTTTTTATATTTTTCGTAACACTCGAAAGAACCGCCCAATGAATTATAACTCTCTAAAGACTTCTTAAATTTGTATAATGAAAAAGTCTCCCCTTTTTCCATTTAATTTGGTGTTTTCCCAACCAAAAAATTAGACCACATTCTAACCATCTTATTGGTTCCCACGATACCCAAACCACTTCCACATGGATTCATTGGTCAATTTTACGTCTGGTTGTCTTCTGGTAGTTTGCCCCACAAAGCAGGAATGACATCAGAAAAACAGTAATAACAAGCTATACAAAATCTAATGGCAGAGCTTATTTCAGTGTCTTTCAAAATCTCTCTCGCAGCCTTTTCTTTATTAATTAATCCAATTATGAGGGTAAAAAAGGAACTGGAGGAAGCGACAAAACTATAATCAAGGGTCAAGATCAAATTCCTTCTATGAAATTTTGCCCATCTATGGATTGCGAACAAAGACAAAAAATAACTACACATACTTGATTTTTATTTCTCAACAGCAAATGGCAATTCCTTCAATGTATCTAATACTTTTCTCCCCACATGTTTTTAAACCAAGGTTCAGTTCCATCATTGAAAACAAATATCGAAATCAAGATCTTCGCGAGTCTGAAGAGTTTTCTTAACCTCTAATTCGTTTGCATGTACAATGGCCCCTTGAATTCCGCAAAGGTCTTCCAAACGAGAAACCATTTCTGGAAAATAAAACACACTATATATATATATATATATATATATATATATATATATATATATATATATATATATATATATATATAATATATATATATATATATATATTAAATATATATATATATATATATAAAATCATCACCCACCTTCTTTCCCCAGACTAGAGTTAAGGTGCATCACATGCACTGGAAACAGAAAGTAGTAGAAGAATATGACGCAAGTCGAAAAGAAAGCCAAACCCTACCACCCCCTTTATACACTTAAGTGCGAACTTGTCGTAGTCAGAAAAATTCACCCTAGGGTTCATCCCTTGGCCTAGGTGGGCCACAACCATACCGCCTCACAAAACCCTGCCATTCACTCCTGTTATGCATCTTTTTTTCTCGCCTCTGCCAAACTCACATTCCTCTGCTCCAGGCATTCCTTTACTGACTCAATCCACTTTTTTTCAGTCTCCCAACCGGTCGATTCCCAGCACACTCACCACTATATATCGGCTTAACCAACAGACTATCATCCATCCTTTCCACATGCCTAAACCATCTCAATGTACTTTCATTTATTTTCCCATTTACTCCTTTCTACACACCCCAACAACTCTCTAATACATTCATTCCTCATTTTATCAATTCTTCTAACATCTAAACACGCCCCTAAGATTGTCCATCTGAACACATTGTACTTTAGATCTATACCTCTTATTCCAGAACATAGTTTCACTACTATACATTAACAAAGGTAACAACATACCCTCATGTAAGACCCTAGCGCGCTCAAAATATATATATATATATATATATATATATATATATATATATATATATATATATATATATATATACCGTATATATATATATATATATATATATATATATATATATATATATATATATATATATTATATAAATATTTATTATATATATATAATAAATAACTATATACTTATATATATATATATATATATATATATATATATATATATATATATATATATATATATATATATATATATATATATATATATATATATATAAAATATATATATATTACGATAGTTATGTTTTCTGGCTTATTTAAAATTGTTACGATTCTGTAATTTTAGTTTTTACACATATAGTGTGATATATATTTTGATATTGTGTGTTAACCTCTTTTAAATCTTTCCTCCAGAAATTGGTCGATAATTTGATGAATTGAATTGTTTGTTTAAACCTATAACTTTGGACAAAACATTTGCTTTAAAATTTTGGTTTGATATTTTGTTGAATTCTAGACATTTAAACTGCAAGATTTATAAAATCTTGAATGTTCCATTTTGTGAGGAAATTGTCATCGTGTTTGGAAGTGGCTAATTTAGAAAAAATAAACTTACGAAACCTTGGAAGTTGTTAAGTTCAAATTGGAATTATCAAGAATTGAGAAAATACGATTCACATATTGATGATGGTTTGACGATCGATGCATAAATGTGTTAACAGGATTTTTGACGCTTACGCTAAATTGAGGAAGGATACATTTATAAAATTTAAGTATTCCAATATATGGTACTTGTATACTTGTATATTCTATTAATTTATTTAATAATAGTAATTTACATTAATTTATTTAATAATATTTATGCTTGTTTTGTAGTAGTAGTAATAATAATATAATAATAATAATAATATAAATAATAATTAATAACGTATACTAGTTGCTTGTTAAAAATAAAGACAGTGAAATTGGTAATTACTTTTTAAACCCAGCGAAAGAGTTATCGAACTATCGAACTTTAAATTACAAAAAAATTAATAAATGTGTTTTCCTGCAAGCTTTTGAGAATTGATTTTAGTAATTGTGGGTTTTGGATTCGCCCAGCTATATATATATATATATATTATATATATATATATATAATATATTTATAGATATATATATATATATATATGATAATATTATATATAATATATATTATATATATATATACTATATATATAATATATATATGATATATACAAGTGGGCACCGATAACGAAAATTTTAATCGCGATAACCGAAAATCGTAACGAAAACCTTATCATCATAACCGATATCCGATAACTCGTAATAAAAATATCGCCGATAAGGCGATAACCGATAAATCGATAAATCCAAATTGTATTTCATTATATTATAAATAAAATGTTAAAAAAAACACGACTTTGGTTTTAAGAAAATGT
>JABUQX010082372.1:30000-35070 GCA_015478945.1 Trachelipus rathkii | reverse complement strand
GTTATGCTTGAAAAAGATGTGAATGGGTTACGTTTGTTTACGCTGTGCTAGTACATTTAGTGTTGTTAAGTATGGAACTTTGTTAATGTTAGATTAGTTTATTCGTACATATGGTGTGTTAGGTTTTGTCGTTGTACATTTTATTCTTAGTTCAGGTTATGCTATTTTAGCTTTATTAATGTAAAACTTTGTTAAGTTAGATATGTTTCAACAGTTAGTATTACAAAAAACTTATTTTTGGTTATTGTTTAGTCGAAAAATGATACTCGAAATATGACATGAATCAATTGATCAATAGATAAAAGGTCCTGGTGGAGGGGTGGGAGGGGTTGATGCGCTGTTTTTCATTACTGATTTATTGCTTTTAAAATCTGTAAACTATTACAATTTACTGTGATATTTTATTCAAAGAACTTATTTTTTATGTTATGTTTTGGATAAAACTTTGTTATGTTTAAAGTTATTCGTTGGTCTCTGTATGATAATTAGACAATGTTATGATAAATTTTTTGTTTAAATATCACTGTGTCAATGGAAAAATTAACGTTAATATGTTACAGATATGCTTGGAAAAAGTATGAATAGGTTACGTTTTGTATGCAATGCTAGTTACTTTACTGGGGTTAAGAATGGAACTTTGTTAATGTTAACTGTTTATAAATGCGTAAGTTGTGTTAAGTTTGTCGTTGTACATTATTTTCTTAGCTCATATGATGCTATGTTGTGACTAGGTTACGTTTTGTATGTAATGTTAGTTACTTACTGGTGTTACGTGTGGAACTTTGTTAAATGGTTAACAGTTTTATTCGTGCTTAAGGGTGTGTCATGTTTTGTCGCTGTACATTATTTTTTTTTTAGTTCATGTAACGCTATGTTAGCTTTATATGTGAAAACTTTGTTACGTTAGACGTATATTCGTTGATCAGTATGATAATTAAACAAGGTTGTGATAAATTTAGTTAAATATACCATGTTAATATAAATTAGCATTTGTTGTGTTAGAGATATGCTTGACAAAGTTGAAATAGGGTACGGCTTTGAATGGCTATGTTGTTACTACTTGATGTTAAGTGCAGAACTTGTTTAACGTTAACAGTTTATTCGTGCTTAAGGTGTGCCAGGTTTGTTCTTTGTACATTATTTTCTTAGTTCATGTTACGCTAATGTTAGCTTTATTGATGTGGAAACTTTTATTACATAGAGTATATTCGTTGACAGTAAAGATAATTAACAGCAATGTTGTGATACTTTTTCTGCCTAATGTTACTGTGTCAATGTAAGATTACATTGTTATGTTAGAGATATGTTTTTGAAAAAAAGTAAGAATTAGGTTACGTTTGCATTACCATGTAGGTACTTTTACTGGTCTGTTAAGGTGGAACTTTAGTTTAATGTTGACTGCTTATTCGGGGATAAGGTATGTCAGGTTTGTCGTTGTACATTATAATCGTAGTTCAGTTGATGCTATGTTTGCTTTATTGATGTGAAAACTTTGTACGTTAGAGTATACTTCATTGATCTGTATGATAATTACACACGGTTGTGGTAAATTTTTGTTAAATGTTACTATGTAAATGTAAAAATATCAGTTATATGTTAGAAAAAGTGTGAATAGGTTGCGTCTTTGTATGCTTTGTTAGTTACTTACTGTTGTTAAGTGTGGAACTTTGTTAATGTTGACTGCTTATTCATGTTTAAGGGGAGCCTGTATAAGTCGAACCCTAACTTTTTAGAGTAAAATCAAAAAATTTCACTTTTTTTTTATTATTCTAATTATTAGAAAAATTCCTCCTCTACATCATGGTGTGATTTTTGTTTGGAAATTCTGAGCCGGAGCCGGAGCCGGAGCCGGAGCCGGAGTTTGAGCCGGAGCCAGATTTGGAGCATATGTAAAAATTTGTTTTTCAGGAATTGTTTAGCAAGTGAAAATAATTCTGCCAATGTCGGAACATAGCAATTTTGAAATGGAGCTGTAGTAGGTGTTCGGAGCCGGAGCCGGAGCCGGAGCCGGAGCCGGAGCCGGAGCCGGAGCCGGAGCCGGAGTATACATTTTTATCAATAATTTTTTTTCAAGTGAAATGTGGTCTGCCCGAAGTCGCCGCTGAACAATTTTAAAATGGATCCGAAGCCAGAATCAGAGCCGAGCCGGAGCCGAGCCGGAGCCGGAGCCGGAGCCGGAGCCGGAGTATAACAATCACACACAATTTCTTTAAATTTTTTTGGGAAGTAAAAAATTAATATGCTTGAAGTCTTAGATAAAAAATTTTGAAATTGAGCCGGAGCCGGAGGGAGCCGGAAAGCCGGACGCGCCGGAGCCGGAGTCAGTATTAATTTTTGTTTAAAGATTTTTTTTCTATTGTGAAAATAATTTTGCAGGAAGTTTTAGCTGAGCAATTTTGAATTTAGCTAGAGCCGGAGTCAGGGATCCGGGAGGCCGGAGCCCAGGAGATCAATACCTGTTATATTTATTTTAAAGAATTTTTTTTTGAATGTGGAAAATGATTTTTGGCAGGAAGTTGGACTCTGAGCAATTTTGAATTAGCCGGAGCCGGGAGCTGGAGCTGGAGCCGGAGCCAGAGCCGGAGCGGAGCCGGAAGGCCGGAAGCCGGAGTGAGCAAAGTATAATTTTTTTAAAGAATTTTTTTGCATGTAAAAAAATTTTTGCAGGAAGTTGGAGCTGAGCAATTTTGAATATAGCTGGAGCCGGAGCCGGAGCCGGAGCCGGAGCCGGAGCCGGAGCCGGAGTTGGAGCCAAAGTATAATTTTTTTAAAGAATTTTTTTTGCATGTGAAAATAGTTTTGCAGGAAGTTGGAGCTGGGCAATTTTGAAATAAAACCTGTGCCGGTGCCGGAGCAGGTGCCGGTGCCGTTGACGGAACTGGAGCTGGAGCCAAAGTATAATTTTTTTTTCTAAAAGTACTTTTGCAAATGAAGATAATTCTGAAAAATCGGAGCTCAAAAATTTTGAAATGAAAATGGAACGGAGCCGGGAGCCGTGAGTATACATTTGTAGAAATTATATAATATTTCCCATTATATATATAATATATAAATAATATATATATATATTAGGGAGAGAATGTATATATATATTTATATATATATATAATATATCTTAATATATATATATATATATATATATATATATATATATATATATATATATATATATATTATAATTGAACCCATTTTTTGAATACCTTGAAAAATGAAAGTTAATAAAATAAATTGGGATAAATACGGGTTTGGTCAAAAAGTACCCAACCCGGACTTGCATGCATTTTTTCGAGCCCGGACACACGAGGGATAAATAATTATAATTATTAATTAACTAATTAATTAAAAATAAAGAGTTATACAAATTTTTTACTTGCTGTAAGAGGGAATAAATTTCAAGTTTTTGTTTTTGCGTTTTTCTCAAAATTTATTTTTTCCCATATCAACTGAGATAAAAAATCATTAAAAAAAAAGTTTACGTTCTATAATGATAAAACTTTCCAGAAACTTTCCATATTGACCCTTCAAGATGTACACAAAGTTTTATTAAAATGTGACAATTCATATTAGTGATATGTCTGATTGAAGTAAGAACCTTGAAAAAAATTTCAAAATTTTGAAAAAAAATTGAAGAAATTGTCATCTCTATCTTTATTACTACATTATATTCACGTACTTTCGTGAAATTACTTTTGAAATATCTTGAAAAATGATACTTTTATGAGCTTTTTAGTAAAACAAGTAAGAAATTCAGAACTTGGGGCTCCCCCCCCCAAAAATTTCAAACCACTTATCAGATTTCTTTCAAACTTTCAAGATTAATATATTAAAGTTACACTTCAAAAAATCCAAGTTTTCTTTAAGATTAAACGAAAACGTGAAATTTTATACAGGGTCTCCTTAAGGTGCTGTTAGGTTTGTCGCTGTACATTATTTTCTTAGTTCAGATGATGCTAAGTAATCTTTATTAATGTGAAAACTTTGTTACGTTAGAGTATATTCGTTGATCAGTATGATAATTACACACGGTTGTGGTAAATTTTTGTTAAATGTTACTATGTAAATGTAAAAATATCAGTGATATGTTAGAAAAAGTGTGAATAGGTTGCGTCTTTGTATGCTTTGTTAGTTACTGTTGTTAAGGCTGGAATTTGTTAACGTTTACAGTTTATTCGTGTTTTAAGGTGTGTTAGGTTGTCTTTGTACATATCTTCTTAGTTCAGATTTATGCTAAGTACTCCTTATAATCTTTTGAACATATCAGTGTGTCAAATTATATTGATGGATGTTTTATAAAGCAACTTGATTTTGTGTTTATGTTTTATCAAAATGATACTCGGGAAATGTGACTTGAATCAATAGATCAATAAGATCAATAGATCAAGGATGGCCATGAGGGTGGTCGGATGCTGGCTGGATGGTGTTGATTTACTTTTACTGATTTAGGGTTTGTAAAACGTTACATTTTAGTAAAATTTTGACCTTAATCAATAGATCAATAGATTCACAGATGGTCAGGAGGGAGGTTGGATAGTGGTTTGATTTAGTGATTTACTGCTTTAGGGTATGTAAAACATGACAATTTTAGTAAAAAATTTGACCTTAATCAATAGATCAATAGATCACAGATGGTCAGGAGGGAGGTTGGATAGTGGTTTGATTTAGTGATTTACTGCTTTAGGGTATGTAAAACATGACAATTTTAGTAAAAAATTGACCTTAATCAAATAGATCAATAGAATCAGGATGGACGGAGGGTGACAGGAGGGGGGGATGGATGGTGTTTGATTTAGTGATTTACTGCTTTAGGGTATGTAAAACGTTACAATTTTAGTAAAAATTTGACCTTAATCAATAGATCAATAGATCACAACTGGACAGGAGGGTGACAGGAAGGTAGATGGATGGTGTTTGATTTACTGATTTACTGCTTTAGGGTATGTAAAAACGTAAATTTGTAAGTTATAAACATAAAAAGTGTAAGAAATTTTATTTATTTATTTATTTATTTTTATTATTTAATTTTTTTTTTTTTTTTTTTTTTTTTTTTTTTTTTTTTTTTTTATGTTTTTG
>JABUQX010082372.1:17500-22500 GCA_015478945.1 Trachelipus rathkii | reverse complement strand
TTTGGATGCGAAACCAAGTCAAGGGTGGTTGGAATTTCCAATTGTGCTAATCCAAGCAGGACTTGTTATCAAGCCTAGTTAATCTTTGCATTCTAATTTATAAATATTATTTATTTATTATTTTTTTTTTTACTATTTCATTGCTTTATTTTAATAAATTAAAATAATAGCAGAGAAAATAATAAAGATAATGAAGATAATAATAATGAAAATAATAATTAAAAAATATACAAAAAATTGTGAGAAAAAAAATAATAATATAAATATAATAAAGAAATAAAAAATAAAAATTAATAGAAATTAAATAAATATAGTAACAGAAAAATTAATAAAAATAAGTAAAAAGAAAAAAATTAAAAATATAAAAAAAATTAAAAAAAATAATTACAAAAATAATAAAAAGTAAAAAAATTAATAAAAAAAAATAATAAAGAACATAAAGAAAATAATGAAAAAATTAAGTGTAAAAGAAATAAAAAAATAAAAAATAAAATAAAAATAAAAATAAAAAAATTAAAATAAAAATAAAAATAAAAAAAAAAATAATAAAAACAATAGAAATAATAAAAATAATAAAAATAATATGAATAATATAATAAGGATTGGGTGCCGATAGAAGTGATATCTGATTGAAAGAGCAAATCAAGGGAAGGAGCACTACGATGAATGATAATGGATTGACTAAAAAGGTTTTTATGTTCGAAGTGGTTGGTAATAAGAGAAGGGGCAAACCAAAATAAAGATTGGTTGATGGAGTAAAGCAAACGTGATTAATATGGATGAAAGAAACAGATTGACGCATGTTTGGGTCATTCGAGAATAGTAGTACATGGAAAATTCCATTTTGGAATGCAATTAGTTGAACAACTTGAAAAATACAAATAATCATTCCCGATTTAGAACTAACATCATCCCGTAGTTTACGTTTTAGACTTTAATAATAATAATATTAATAATAATAATAATAATAATAATAATAATAATAATAATAATAATAATAATAATAATAATAATAATAATAATAATAATAATAATAATAATAATAATAATAATAGTAATAATAAAAATACTAATATTAATAATAATAATAATAATAATAATAATAATAATAATAATAATAATAATAATAATAATAATAATAATAATAATAATAATAATAATAATAATAATAATAATAATAATAATAATAATAATAATAATAATAATAGTAATAATAAAAATAATAATAATAATAATAATAATAATAATAATAATAATAATAATAATAATAATAATAAAAATAATAACGTATTAATAATAATAATAATAATAATAATAATAATAATAATAATAATAATAATAATAATAATTAATAATAATAATAATAATAATAATAATAATAATAATAATAAAATAATAATAATAATAATAATAATAATAATAATAATAATAATAATAATAATAATAATAATAATAATAATAATAATAATAATAATAATAATAATAATAATAATAATAATAATAATAATAATAATAATAATAATAATAATAATAATAATAAAAATAAAAATAATAATAATAATTGCAGAAAAATGAATGGCTTTGCAATAAGTATAAAGAAAAAGTGGATATTAATAAGGTCTTGCAGTCATTATAACTATTATAGCTTTTTGTTGCTATGATTGATAAGGTCTGGTGTCGTTATAATTAATATGGTCTTGATATCGGTACAATCAATAAAATCTTATAATTAAAAGTATTAAACAATAAAAAAGGAAAAAACTAAGAACAGCCATTTATTAGAACTGCCATTTTCAAATTACTTTTCGTATATTTTGCAAGATTTCGGAATAGCTTTTAGCTGAATAAAAGTTTGTTATCTCTGATATTCAATTTTTTTACTGTATATTTTATCCAGCATCCCTGTACGTACGTGAGACGAAAGTATTAAACTCTAAAATGAAGGAAGGAATTTAGATTTTGGAAATGAAAGGTCTACAAGATATTTAGGAAGATAAGAGAAGGGATAGAGTTAGACAAAGGATAAGGAATATGTGCCGATAAAAGAGATGTCTGATGGAAAAAGCGAGTTAAGGGGTGCTAAAATGGTGTGTATAAGTTCTTAGAATGAATGAAAACACTGGTCGACAAAATTTAACTTTTTGTTTATTAAAAGGAATAAAAATGCTGCTTCTATTTGTAATTTTTCACTTATTTCAAATATGTATATCAATTTTGAGTAACTGGCAAGGTTATTTTGTAACACCATATTATATGTTAAATACCTGTAAATACATTATTATATTTTACTACATTTCTTACTTGTGTTAATCTGATTCAAAATATGGGATTTTATGATTTTATTCTGTACTTTGTTTGAAGAACATCTCTTTTTATTGTTAAGTAATAGTTGGCCAGCATATTTGGATTCAATTTCCTTTGATATCGTGTTTCCAATACTTACATTAATTGGTAGAAACGTTCACCACTCTCGTCAACTATGTCGTCAAGATTTTCTTTAAAGAAATCTAAGTGTCAATCTAAGAAATGTATCATCAGAGACATGCTACATCACAGTGCTTTGTAATGTTCAAGAAGTTCTGAAACTATTTGCCTATAGTTCTCAACTTTTGTATTCGCAAGAGATCCCATTACAACTTTTTAAAAGTCTCCCATGCTGCTTTCCAAACAACAGCTGAACTTTTTTCGAAGTCTTAGTCTATCATATGCATCCGTATTTGTGGGCCAACAGATAAGCCCTCTTTTACTTTTCCGTCACTGATCTTGGGGAATTTATTTCTTAAATATAAACAGCCTTGACCGTTTTGCTTATATTCTTGACAAAAATTTTCATTAAGCCAAGTTTGATAAGCAAGGGAGAAAGATATATTTTCTCATGGTTTACAAGTGGTATAGAAAATAAAATTTTTATGTTCAGGTATCAGATCTCTTTTAAGTCAATTGATTTCCTGTACCTGCTAACCCACTTACATAAATAACAGCAGATCTTTGTGAATCCTAGCTGAAGACCTATTAAAAGTGTTATAACCTTTAAATCATAGCAGATATCCCAGGAATACTGCTCATATTGTAATTTGGGCTCTAACACCTGCATGCTGTCATATGACTCTTTTATATGTGCTGCGTATGCAAGAAGAATTGATGGTTTGTCATTTCCAATATGAAAATATGAAGAATCACGGCTATTAAACTGATTTTTGAAGAATCTATAAACAGCTTCAATTTATTAAGATCGTGAGGGTACCGAAACTTATTCAATATTATGTCAGCCTAAGTACAAAACACTAAATTTCCTTCTGAGGGGAATAAGTGGTGAAAGACCTGTTGCCTGCGACGATACGTAGAAATCATAGTTCCTTTCTCATGGATATTCCATACCTTTAGTCTTGATGCTATGGGCGTCGCCAGCTTCACACCTAGGGGGGGCAGCTTAAAATTTTATAAAGCTTATATATATATATATATATATATATATATATATATATATATATATATATATATATATATATATATATATATATATATATATATATATATATAATATATAATAATATATATATATACATATATCATATATATATATATATATATATATATATATATATATATATATATATATATATATATATATATATTATATATATATATACATATATATATTATTATTATTATTATATATATATATATATATATATATATATATATATATATATATATATATATATATATATATATATATATATATATATATATATATATATATATATATATAATAACTATATATATATATTATATATAATAATAAATATATATATATATATATATATATATATATATATATATATATATATATATATATATATATATATATATATATATATATATATATATATATATATATATATAAAAAGAAAGAGACATAAGAACTAAATTTGTATGGATAATTAAATGATTAATATTTAAAAAAATTATTTTATTAAAACAATAGAATATCAAATACAATATCCAATGATGGAAAATTCACAAAATAGAGCAGTTGCAAATTGATATTATTAAAAAGTAATTTCCTTGGGTTCAACGCAAATTTATCAACTACTGTGAATAAAATAATCATAATTGTCAAACAAATTTTCTTATGTACACTCATCATAGCCAGTCCGTTTAACCTTTCATCTTCCATAGTACTTCGCAGCCAAGTCGATCCTTAGCAGAGTACTGAAAGGAGTGTTCTACTGTACTGGTGATGCATTTCTGGGAGAGTAGTATCATCAAAGCTTTTCGTCGACGGAAAGAAAGGTTCAGTCTCCTTTAAGACTTGGGAGATAACAAGATCTTTTGATTTTTCTCTCCTCAGTTTTTGTACTTCAAATTTTACCAAAGTTCTAGTTCTTCTTCTATGCCTTCTAAGTGGTAAAAACTAAAAAATGAATGAAGCTGTAACTTTTCTTTAACTCATCGATTGTTATTAGTAGCATATGGAAAGGATGTAGATATGTCAATGCTAAGCAGGTGTATTTTCAGTAGAAAACCGTAATTCCAAAGAAGAAGTTATAAAATCCAGATACGGAGTTATTAAGGATCTTCTCAGAACTCTGTGGGATTTGTTGCTGGATGGTTGCTGCGGTGCTGCTGCCTTCCAAAAAATCCGTGGTATATTCAGATCAAGTCCCAGTTGCTCGGCAATTTCATTAACTTCTTTTAACACTTCATCGATGATTTTTCTTCACCTTTCCGATGGCTCCTAACCATTTCCACAATATGTTGAATGTGCTGCGAGGTTTTGACGATATTCAAGGTCTTAGATTGGAGAGCATTTACAACTGGCTCTAACATCGCAGAGTACTTCGCGATCAATATCATAACCATGATGAATGACGACTTACATGCCGCTGAATGCAACTGAAAAGCGCTTTTTCTTGTGGCGGTATTTCCTTCAATGGAAAGGATTTCTAATGCTAGCATCATTCGTACAAAGTGCTCCTTAAACACTCTGATGCACT
>JABUQX010082372.1:5000-12500 GCA_015478945.1 Trachelipus rathkii | reverse complement strand
GCAAATTTGCACATTTGTGTAGATATACGAGAAAATGGTGAAAGGTAGGCACTTTTTATTTTTATATACGCTTTAGCGTAGTTTAAAATATAAGATATAACCAGAGGGTTTCATTTAAGATGATGACTGTTAACCAGTATAATAGATTTGTTAAGGTTTTAATTTTCGAAGTGGTAGGCAATAGTAGCGGGAGCAAACATAAATGGAGATGAGTTGATGAAATAAAGGAGCTAATACTGGCAAAGAGGATTAGTAGGGATGAAATAAATAGAATAATGCTTGGTAAGATTACCCTAATCTAGTATATAAGGTCTAAGCAGGTTCAAAAAATTTTCCTTCCGTTTGAAAAGTAGAAGATGAAGCTATAGTAATTTTTGGCGTCAAAACAAACGAACGAAACGAACATACGCGTGAGGAGGAACATGCGCTTGCTAACATATATATATATATATATATATATATATATATATATATATATATATATATATATATATATATATATATATATATATATATATATATATATATATATATATATATATATATATAAATATATATATATAGATATATATATATATATATATATATATATATAACTAACTATATATATATATATATATATATATATATATATATATATATATATATATATGTAAAATTATGACGTTTTTTTCTTTCTAATATATATATATATATATATATATATATATATATATATATATATATATATATATATATATATATATATATATATATATATATATATATATATATATATATATATATATATATATATATATATATATATATATATATATTTATATATATATATATATATATATATATATATATATATATATATATATATATATATATATATATATATATATATAAGTAGTTACACTAACAGTTCGTAGCTACCCAAGGTCACACTGTGTGTATGAGATACCTTTCCCTTTCATCGTTAGCGGCTCGTTTAATACTCTTAATTATACCTTATTTCTTCGTAATTATTATTTATTTTTATTTTTATTTATCAATTTATTTAATTATTTATTTATTTATTTATTTATTTATTTATTTATTCATTTATTTATTATTATTATTATTATTATTATTATTATTATTATTATTATTATTATTATTATTATTATTATTATTATTATTATTATTATTATTATTATTATTATTATTATTATTACTATTATTATTATTATTATTATTATTATTATGATGAACATTATTATTATGATGAATATTATTATTATTATTATTATTATTATTATTATTATTATTATTATTATTATTATTATTATTATTATTATTATTATTGTATTATTCAGTATATTATTATTATTATTATTATTATTATTATTATTATTATTATTATTATTATTATTATTATTATTATTATTTATTATTATTATTGTTATTATTATTATTATTATCATTATTGTTATCGCCCAGGCTCGTACTACACTGCACCGAACCATACCTATTAACGGATATAGTTTGAGACATGTTATCTCTCTCAAACTTGAAACTCCGTTTATGGATTACGTAACCTCATCGCAGATCAGGTTGCGTGGCCATGCACCCCTGTAGAGGGTGCTGGCCCCCCCAAACACTGGATATTGACAAAGAAGGCTGAAACTTGGTATACACCCTTCACATAAGGTATTATCGGTGCAGCCAAAGTTAAATGTCCGTACACCCCCTAGAGGGGGTGCTGACAGATCCAAAACATTCAATATTGACGTAGAAAGATGAAACTTGGCATACACTTTTCTTAGGATGTAACATCGATACAGACGAGGTTAAATGAGAGTACACCCTCTGAGGGGGTGATGACCCTCAAAGCATTGAATATTGACCTGAAAGGACGAAACTTGGTATACACCTTTAATAAAAGGTAGCCTCGCTGCATCCGAAGTTAAATGACTGTATACCCCCTAGAGAGGGGTGTTGACCCCCCAAACATTGAATATTGACATAGAAGGATGAAACTTGGCATTCACCTTTCTTAGGATGTAAAATCGATACAGAAGAGGTAAGAGTGGCCTCTACTCCAGTAGGGTGTAGTGTGTGCCAAGCTTTGATGCCAGAGTGCATGGGTTCAGAGTGATGATCACCACTACTACAAGTAACATTGTGCGTGTCTTGAAGCAAAAGCTATTTCTGCCCAGTAATGGTATTAAGGCTGCCAAGGCTTTGGATAATGTGGGGGTAGATTGATCCTCTTCTGGGATGCAATATCGTCTCAAGGACAAGTGTTTTTATGCTCTCAGTGTTCAGGGTTTGCTAAACTTTGGATGTGCTGGACAGGCCCGATCTGAGCTTTAATATATGTATCTCGTTGTTAAGATAAAACTATTCGTCCCTCTCAAAGGCGGTGTTAGCCAAAGCAGCGTCATTAAAATACTCATCAAAATGATGAAGATGGGATCAGTTATTGCAGTCAAGTCCAAGGGGTGCCAGTGCCGTTATTAAGGTAAATGGATGATATCAGTTGTAAAATATTATATAATACAAAAGTCTAATATCCATATGTTATCAAGCCGTCAGTCTGGTGCAGATTATCAGTTCGTAAAAGTGGCGTCAAGGGATCCACTTTGGATCCAGGCAAATATACAGAGAAGTAGAAGGAGTCGGAGTCGATGTCAGAGAAGGAGGGAGTCGGAGAATGAGTCTGAGTCAGAGGAGTCTGAGTCAGGTACCGGTGCTAGCTCCGGTGTGGTGCCTAGGTAGTAAACATTCGCCTAACAACAATGTTGGTATCCTTATATATTTTTTTGGGTCTGTAGATCTCGAATATGACAGTTTCAGAACCTTAAAAAAAAAAAGGAATGAAAAATTAAATTTAAAAAAAAAAATAAAAGCAAAAAAAAAATTTTAATAATTTTTTTTTGCGTATTTACACAATCTAAACCAGTAAATTAGTAAATCAGTAAATCAAGACACCTACCTCTACCCTTCCCGCCCATCCATGATCTATTGATCTATTGATCTATTGGTCTACTGATTCAAGTCACATTTCGGTTATCATTTTGAATAAACATAACATAAAAACAAGTTCTTTATACATCGATCAACGAATATATCCCAACGTAACAAAGTTTTCACATTAATAAAGTGTTAATTTTATTTTACCATGGTAATATTAATAACTTTTTTTTTTAATATTAATTTTTTTCAAATCGGTATTTTTTTTTTTATTTGTTTAAAACATTATTGTTTTTACTAAATTATTATGCTTTTCAGGTTTACAACTTAAAAAATTTGCGTTTTTACATACCCTAAAGCAGTAAATCAGTAAATCAGTAAATCAAACAACACAACGTACCCTCCCTACCCCCACACATGATCTATTGATCTATTGATCTATTAATTCAAGTCATATTTTGTATAACATTACAAAAAACTTTTACCTTTTTATGTTTATAACGTAAAAAATTTACATTTTTACATACCCTAAAGCAGTAAATCAGTAAATCAAACAACCCACCCTACCCTCCTCACCCCCCGCTCATGACCTATTGGTGTATTGATCTATTGGTCTATTGATGTATTGATTCAAGTCATATTTTGTATAACATAAAACAAAACTTTTATTCTTTTTATGTTTATAACGTAAAAAATTTACATTTTTACACAACCCTAAAGCAGTAAATCAGTAAATCAGTAAATCAAACCACCCACCCTACCCCTCCCCACCCCATCCATGACCTATTGATCTATTGATCTATTGATCTATTTATTCAAGTCATATTTTGTATAACCTAACACAAAACTTTTATTTATTTTTATTTTATTTTGTTAAAAAATATATTTTTTACCAAAAATTTTATTCATTTTATGTTTATAACTTAAATTTATCGTTTTTACACCTCCTAAAGCAGTAAATCAGTAAGTCAGTAAATAAAACCACCCTTCCTTCCGCCCCTAATCCCACCATCCTATGACATTTTGATCTATTGATTCAAGTCTTATTTCGTGTAACATAACACAAAAAAGCTTTTATTTATTTTTGTTTAAGGGTCCCCAGAAATAATGGATGAAATGCATAAGAGAAGTGGAGAAAAGAGTCTGAGTCAGAGTCAGAGAGGGAAGGAGTCGGAGAAGGAATCGAAATCAGAGGAGTTGGAGTTGACCATGGCACCTGTGCTGGAGCCGGTGCGGTTCTGAGTAAATAAATATTCATTTAGTCCAATATTGGTATCAAAATATATGTTTATAAGGTCGTAGAACTCGAATATGATGGTTGAAAGTTCGTAAAGGGTGTCTGGGGACTCATGGATGGGGCATCCCAAGATAAAATGGCCGGAACGCAAAAATGAAGAAGACGGATGAAGGAAGAAGAAAGGAGGGGGAAGGATGAAGGAGTCTGAGAAGGAGACAGAGTTGGTACCGACACCGGTGCTGGAGCCGGTGCGGTGATGAGTTAGTAACCAATTCGCAGACTGACATTTGTATTTTCAAAATCTCGTTTTCTTTTTATAAACGTCAACTAAAATATATTGTTTGTTAATTTTATATTATAAGTTTCATTTTACATTTATTCTTTGTATTTAATTTTTGTTTTCAATTTAAATTTTTGTAATTTATTTTCAAATTTTTATTATTTTCATTTATTTTTAATTTATTTTGTTAAAAAAATATAATTTTTACTAAAACTTTTATGACATTCATGTTCATAACGTAAAAAAATTACGTTTTTACACACTCTAAAGCAGTAAATCAGTAAATCAGTAAATCAAACGGCCCATCCCATCCTCCCCACCCCATGATATGATCTATTGACCTATTGATCTTATGATTCAATCATATTTTGTATAACATAACATAAAACTTTTATTTTATTTTTGTTTTATTTGTTTAAATCATTTTTCTTTTTACAAATTTTTTTTTATTTTCATGTTCATAACTTTAAAAACGTACTTTTACATACCCTAAAGCAGTAGTTCAGTAAATCAGTAAATCAAACCAATATCCCTACCTTACTCCCCCCTTCTGTCCGCCTTCCCATGATCTATTGATCTATTGTTTCATAGCATATTTCGAGTATCATTTCGGATAAACATAATATAACAAGTTCTTTATACACTGAACAACGAATATATGCTAACCAAACAAAGTTTTCACATTAATAAAGCTAACATAGCATCACCAGAACTAAGAATATAATGTACAACGACAAACCTAACACACCTTAGGCGCGAATAAACTGCTAACATTAACAAAGTTCCATGCTTAACAACAGTAAAGTACCTAACTTAGCATACAAAAACGTAACCTATTCACATTTTGTCAAGCATATCTCTAACATATCAATGTTAATTTCACATTAATATGGTAATATTTAACAAAAATTTATCATAACCTTGTATAATTATCATACTGATCAACGAATATATGCTAACGTAACAAAGTTTTTACATTAATAAAGCTTACATAGCATCACCTGAACTAAGAATATAATGCACAAGGACAAACCTAACACACCTTAAGTAAGAATAAACTGCTAACATTAGCAAAGTTTCATTCTTAACAACAGTTAAGTAACTAACATAGCATACAAAAATATAACCTATTCACACTTTCTCACTTTCTGTATGCATTGTTTGCTACTTTACTGATGCTAAGTATGGATCTTTGTTAATGTTGGCTGTTTATTCATGCGTAAGGTATGTTAGGTTTGTCGTTGTACAATGTATTCTTAGTTCAGGTTATGATATGTTAGCTTTATTGATGTTAAAACTTTGTTACGTTAGCACATATTCATTGGTCAGTATATAAAGAACTTATTTTTATGTTGTGTTTATCCAAAATGATACTCGAAATATGACTTGAATCAACAGATCAATAGATCATGGAAGGGTGGGCTGGGAGGTGATTGGAGATACGGGTAGTTTGATTTACTGATTATTGATTAACTACTTTAAAATCAGTAAACTATTACACTTTACTATAATATTTTATTCAAAAACTTATTTTCATGTTATGTTTGGTTAAAACTTTGTTATTTTTATTTTATGTTTAGATAAAACTTTGTTATGTTTGCAATTATTCGTTGGGGGGTTATGATAGTTAGGTAACGTTATAATGAATTTTTGTTAAATATTACTGTTATTGTAAAAAATTTTGTTACGTTAGCATATATTCGTTGGTCTGTATGATAATTATACAGGGCTATGATAATTTTTTGTTAAATATTACCATGTTAATGTAAAATTAACATTGAAATGTTAGAGATATGCTTGAAAAAAGTATGAATAGGTTATGTTTTGTACGCTGTGTTAGTTACTTTACTGTTGTTAAGTATGGAACTTTGCTAATGTTAGTAGTTTATTCGTACGTAAGGAGTGTTAGGTTTGTCGTTGTACATTATATTCTTAGTTCTGGTGATGCTATGTAAGCTTTATTAATGTGAAAACTTTGTTACGTTAGCATATATATTCGGTGATCAGTATGATAATTTTTTTTTTAAATATTACCATGTTAATGTAAAATTAACATTGACATCTTAAAGATATGCTTAACAAAGTGTGAATATGTTACGTTTTTGTATGCTATGTTAGTTACTTTACTGTTGTTAAGTATGTAACTTTGTTAATGCTATTAGTTTATTCTTGCTTAAGGTGTGTTAGGTTTGTCGTGTGCATTATATTCTTAGTTCAGGTGATGCTATGTAAGCTTTATTAATGCATAAAACTTTGTTACGTGAGCATATATATTCGTTGATTAGTATGATAATTATCCAAGGTTATGATAAATTTTTGTTAAATATTACCATGTTAACGTAAAACTAACATTGATATGTTAGAGATATGCTTGACAAAGGGTGAATAGGTTACGTATTTGTATGATAGGTTAGGTACTTTACTGTTGTTAAGCATTGAAATTGTTAATGCTAGCAGTTTATTCGTGCTTAAGGTGTGTTAGGTTTATCGTTGTACATTATATTCTTAGTTCTGGTGATGCTATGCTAGCTTTATTAATGTGAAAACTTTGTTACGTTAGCCTATTTTCGTTGGTCAGTATATAAAGAACTTGTTTTTCATGTTATGTTTATCCGAAATGATACTCGAAATGTGCTATGAAACAATAGATCAATAGATCATGGGTGGGAATGAGGACAGAGGGGAGAGGAGGGTGGGGAGGGTTTTTTGATTTACTGATTTACTGAATAAAACAATAAATAAATAAAGAAATAAATAAATAATAACAAAATAAATAATAATAATAATAATATTAATAATAATAATAATAATAATAATAATAATAATAATAATAATAATAATAATAATAATAATAATAATAATAATAATAATAATAATAATAATAATAATAATAATAATAATAAGTAAATAAATAAATAAAAATAAAAATAAAAATAAAAAAATAATTACGACAATGGTGGGGAAGGCCTGTTATTTTTTGGCAGACCCCGAAAATAATGAATAACGTTGAAATGAGGCCTGAACAATGACCTTAGGTAGT
>JABUQX010082371.1:20000-35000 GCA_015478945.1 Trachelipus rathkii | reverse complement strand
ATAACGTATAATTTATTAAACATTTTGTTTTTAATTAAGCAACGTACATTTATATTATTCATTCAAATATAACTAAAATTATTTCAAAAGTTTCTTAAAACTTCTATAATAAATCAATCATTATCTTTGAACAAAGAATTTATTATTAACTGTTAATACTTTTTGTTTATAAATTTTATAACTATCAAGTTTTAAAATAACTTTTACTAAAATTTATGAAATTTTATTAAAAACATATATTTTACGTACCTTAAAAGCAATTAAATCAGTAAATCAGTTAAGAGCCCAGCCCCTAGCACCCCTCTACATTAAGCCCATTCCCAGTTTTGTTCTATTGACTTACGGCTTTACATCATCTTACCATGTAATAAGTTTAAAAATAACAAAATAAGTTTTTCTCTGCTCTGTTAACATAACATGTATTTTATTAAAATCATTCTAAGTTTCTATTTAAAATAACAATTATTAAAGACATTTATGTTATTCACTCGATGTTAACTAAAAAATTTCAAAGTTTTTAAATAAATCGGATTTTCTTTATTATTATGTATTATTTATTATTATTATTATTATTATTATTATTATTATTAATCTAGTACATTGACAATCCATCAGGAGAAAACACAACAACCGCACTCTACAGATACGAAACTGAACTCTCTCTGTAAAATGTGTTGAAATAACAACTTTTCTGTAAAATTTAGGATAATCCTTTTTGTATACCGGGGCGATTTAAGCCTAATTCCAGGTCAAACTATATTTCAAACTGACCTTTTCTGTAAAATGTGGTGCAATAACTAACGTTAGGCCTAAATTTAGGCCTAAATTTGGAATAGCCTTTTTGTAGACGGGCTAATTTATTCCCTAATTCCAGGTCAAAAGGTGCTTTAAGTATAGACAAGGGCATTATTTTTATGGCTAACTTATTGAATATATTTTAACTGAAACATGCTGGCTCGGTAAGATCCTTTAAGCAGGTAAGAAAGAAATGTTTTCCTTACTTGTGATTGGTCGGAGTAGTTTCCCCTAGTTCATTAAGCTAACCACCAGGGCTCAGCATTAGCCCCACCCGCAAAGGCAGCCAACCCGCACCCGCTGGTCGCGTTCCCGCCGCCGCGTGCGCCCGCAGGCGCAATATTTCCGCGTTCCCGCGCGCCGCGTGCCCGCTAGGGGCGCAATATTCCGCGTTCCCGCCCGCGCGTGCGCCGCCAGGCGCAATATTTCCGCGCTAATGAAATATATTATATATATATATATATATATAGTATATATATATATATATATATATATATATATAATAATATATATATATATTATATATATATATATATATATATATAATATATATATATATATATATATATTGTGTGTTGTGAGTGTAAGTGTCTATCGGGGTGAACGTAAGTGTCTATGTGTACGGCAGTATGTTGTGAATTAAGAGATATAGTTAAGTGTTCTATTGGTAAGTGTAAACTGTTTAAAGATGAACATAAATAATATTTCGTATCAAAGATGACGCAATTAAAGATGAAGTCATCAAGAGATGAATTACAAAAATTAGGTTACAATGCCGATGTATAGTAGGCTAAGTTATTAAAGTTGAGGGCCTCAAAGCGTGAGCATCAAAAAGCTGAGGCAACAAAAGTTTGAAGGCAATCAAAAGCTGAGGCATCAAAGTTGATGCATCAAAACTGAGTCATCAAAGGCTGAGGCTTCAAAAGCTGAGGCATCAAAGTAGGCATCAAAATATCGAGTGGGGGGTGCGTATGTGTGTGTGTTATGTGTGTGTGTGTGTGTGTGTTGTGTGAAACTTGTAGTGTTGTGTGGTGTGTGCGTGTGTGTGCATGTGTGTTCTAAATAAGAATAACAATAGGCATGAAGTTTAATAACACTAATATAATAATAAATTAAAAATAAAATGTTTTAATAAATTATACGTTATATGGGTAAGTGAGTGTGTGTGTGTGTGTGTGTGTGTGTGTGTGTGTGTGTGTTGTGTGTGTGTGGTGTGTGTGTGTGTGGTCTGTGTGTGTTGTGTGTGTGTGTGTTGTGTGGTGTGTGTTGTGTGTGTGTGGGTGTGTGGGGTGTGTGTGTGTTGTGTGTGTGTGGAATGTGTGTAAGTGGTTGTGTGTATGTGTGTGTGTGTGTGTGTGGGTGAATGTGTGGTTCTAAATAATAATAACAATAGGCTTAATAATTAATAATTAAATTTAAAAATAAAATGTTTTAATTTAAATTATACGTTATATGTGTAAGTGTGTGTGTGTGTGTGGTTGTGTAAGTGTTGTGGGTGTGTGTATGTGTGTTCTAATTAATAACAATAGGCCTGAAGTAAATAACACTACGGAGGGCGAGTACGCGGAAATATTGCGCCTGCTGGCGCACGCACGCGGCGGGAACGCGGAAATATTGAAACCTGCGGGCGCACGCGGCGGGCGGGACGCACCAGCGGGTGCGGGTTGGCTGCCTTTGCGGGTGGGCTCATGCGGAGCCCTGGTGGTTAGCTTATGGACCTAGGGTGAAAACTACTCCGACCAATCAAAAGTAAGGAAAACATTTCCTTCTTACCTGCTTAAAGGATCTTACGATCCAGCCTGTATAAGTTATTGAAATATATTTATAAAAATAATAATAACAATGATTCTTGTCTATACTGGAATTACCTTTTGACCTGGTATTAGGATTATATTAGCCCGTCTACAAAAAGGCTTATCCTAAATTTAGGCCTAAATTTAGGCCTAACGTAGTTATTTGCACCACATTTTACAGAAAAAGGGTCAGTTTGAAATATATTTTGGACCTGGAATTAGGTTTAAATCGCCCCGGGTATACAAAAAGCATTATCCTAAATTTAGCCTAAAGTTAGTTATTTCAACACATTTTACAGAGGGAGGTCAGTTTCGTATCTCTGTAAGGAGTGCGGGTTGTTGTGTTTTCTCCTGATGGATTGTCAATGTAAAATAGATAATAAAATAATAATAATTAATAAAAAAAATCTGGCACACTTACAAAAACAAGAAATATTTCTAGATAAAACCAAGTGTCATTAAATTAATTGAATAATGTTATTTTTAAATAAGAACTTAGAAAGATTTTAATAAAATACATGTTATGTTAGCAGAGAGAACTTATTTTGTTTATTTTATACTTATTACACGGCTAAAGCATGATGTAAAGCAGTAAGTCGATAGAACAAAACGTGGCATAGCTTGGGTAGAGGGTGCTAGGGGCTGGCCTTACTGATTTACTGATTTTATTGCTTTAAATTCGTTAGTAGATATGGAACGAAACCTCACAATTTTGATAAATATTTTACTAGTGTCAGTTATAAAATGATAAACAAAACTAACATTAACAGAAATGATAAAGGCTTTCTTCAAAGATGATGATTTATTATAGAAGTTTTAAGAAACTTTGAAATAATTTTAGTTATATTTGAATGAGTAATATAAATGTACATGCTTAATTAAAACATAAAATGTTTAATTAAATTATACGTTATGTGTGTAAGTAAATTCTGCGATGTTGAAGTAAATCTGTGTTGAGTTGTAAGTAAATCTGTGTGTGTGTGTGTGTGTAAGTAAATTGTACCGTGTTAGTAAATCTGTGTGAGTGTAAGTAAATCTGCGTGTGTAAATAAAACTGTGGTGTGAGTGTAAGTAAATCTGTGTGTGAGTGTGGGTCGTGTGGTGCTGTGTGTAAGTGTATATGGTTAAATGTAAGTGTCTATGGCTAAATGTAAGTTTTGCCATAGTGAATGTGTAAATGTAAGTGTCATAGTGAATGTGTGTATAAGGGAAAGTGTGTGTGTGTGTGTAAGTAAATCTGTGTGTGTGTGTGTGTGTGTGTGTGTGTGTGTGTATAAGTGTAAATGTAAGTGTCTATGGGTAAATGTAAGTGACATAGTGAATGTGTGTATAAGTGTCATAGTGAATGTGTGTATATTAAGTGTCATAGTGAATGTGTGTTCTAAATAATAATAACAAAAGTATAAAATAAAAATAAAATAATAAAAATAATAAAAATAATAATAAAAATAAATAAAAATAATAATAAAATAAATAAAAAGTATTAAAACAAAATAAAAAACATAATGTTAATAAATATATGAGTTAAAACAGTATAAACATATGAGTTAAAACAGTTAAAACCATATGAATTTAAAGCAGTAAAGCAGATAGTTAAAGCAGTAAAGCAGAAAGTTAAAGCAGTAAAGCAGAAAGTTAAAGCAGTAAAGCAGAAAGTTAAGCAGTAAAGCAGTAAACAAAAGCATACTTATCCCTTAGGTGTTAGGTAACAACCTCATATTGATTTACTGATTACTGCCTTTAATGTATGTAATGTATATGAGTAAGCAGTTAAACCAGAAAGTTAAAGCAGTAAAGCAGTAAAACAAAAAGGCATACTATTCCCTTAGGTGTTAGGTAACACCTCTATGATTTTACTGATTTACTGCTTTAAGGTATG
The DNA here is from genome assembly GCA_015478945.1 of Trachelipus rathkii. NCBI lineage: Eukaryota > Metazoa > Arthropoda > Malacostraca > Isopoda > Trachelipodidae > Trachelipus > Trachelipus rathkii. Next base: position 30,533 of record JABUQX010082371.1, on the reverse strand, counting down.
TAATGTATATTTGAGTTAAAGCCAGTAAAGCAGGAAAGATTAAAGCCAGTAAAACAGAAAGTTAAAGCAGTAAAGCAGTAAAACAAAAGTATACTAATCCCTTAGGTTGTATGTAACAAAACCCCCCCCTTCTTAATTTTTGGGAAATTTACGATGTACTGCTTTAAGGATGTAATGTTAATAAATATGGGAGTTTAAACCAGTAAAACATATAAGTTAAGGCATAAAAAAGTAAAACATGAGTTAAAGCAGTAAAAACATGAGTAAAGCAGTAAAACAGTAAAACAAAAGCATACTAATTCCCCCAGGTGTTGGTAACACCTCTATTGATTTTACTTGATTTACTGCTTAAGGTCTGTAAAGTATAGGTTTTTAATAAAATTTCGTACAATTGTAGTAAAATAAAAATGTTTATTATTTCAGGCACTCTGGTTTTTTCTTCTTACATACAATTTTTAAAAAAATTTATAAAATTAAAAGGTATGAAGTACTAAGTAAAAGATGTCTGTAATGAGGCAAAGTTTTAGAATAAAACAAAATGTTTTTTTTAAAAAAATGTTTAAGTATGAAATAAAAATGAATACTCATAGTTTATTTGAAAAGAAATTCTTTGAATAGTTTACATTGATATCATATTTATCGTTCGCGCCGGCGGGTCGCACCTGCGGGTGCGGTGTTCGACGTGACTTTGTAACCGGAGGGCGGCATGCGGCCGCCCTGGTGTCCAAGTATGACCTAGGAGACATCAATATTAGATCGTTCTATTGATGGAGGGTAGAAAAGGCTAGGAAAGTTAAAAAGCTAACCATAGTAGGAAAACTCCTAGCACTTATAATATACACCAATCGCAAGTGTTTATGGGTAAGTGTATGTCTATGGGTGAGTTTAAGTGTATATGGGCTAGTGTAAGTGTTTATGGAGAGTGTATGTGTGTATAAGTGACTTAGTGTATGTGTGTATAAGTTTCATAGTGGTGTGAGTGTAAGTAAATTCTGTGTGAGTGTAAATCTTGTGTGTGTAAGTAAATGCTGTCGTGGCGTGTGCTGTGTGTGTGTGTAGTGTGGTATAAGTACATAGTGTATGTTGTGTATGAAGTGCATAGTGTATGTGATATGTAGTAAATCTGTTGTGTGAGTGCAAGTAAATCTGTGGTGTGTAAGTAAATCTGTGTGCGAGTTTGTCTTGTGTGTGTAAGTAAATCTGTGTATGTGTAAGTAAATCTGTTGTGTGTGTGTAAGTAAATCTTGATATATATATATATTATATATATATTATATATATATATATATATATTATTATATATATTATATAATATATATATATATAATATATATATATATATATATATATATATTTACTGTTCACGTGACGCTTTAACTATGTGGATTCTAGTTGGTTCGGCCACGTGGTACTCTCTCTCTCTCTCTCTCTCTCTCTCTCTCTCTCTTCTCATATCATATATATTATATAATATTATATATATATATATATATAATTATATATATACTATAATATTATATATATATATATTAATTATATATATATATAATATTATATATATATATATAATATATATATATATAGCGACGAAGTCAAATTGGATGATTTGCATAGCATGTTTGGTTAGTGGGTTGACTGTGGAGAAGTAAAAAGCCACATGTGGCTTCTCGAGATTATATTACTAATATATAATTATTTATATTATTATTATTATTAATATTATATTTTTATTATATTATTATTATTATTATATTATATATATTATTATTATATTATTATGTATTATATGTAAATTTGCATGAGCATGTTTGGTAGGGGTGGACTGGAGTAAAAGTTTGGTTCGTGGTTGACTAAGGTAAGACTTATATAGATACACAATTGCTCTATTTAGATACTATTCTAATTATTATTATTATAGTATTATTTTTATTATTATTATTATTATTATTTATTATTATTATATTATTATTATTATTATTATTATATTTTTATTTTTATCGTTTTTATTAATATAATTATTATTATTATTATTATTATTTAAATTCTGGTATTAATCACGTTGCGCACTGATAGCAACAAGGGCTCGAAATGCTGGCGCACGCGACATAATCTCTCTCTCTCTCTCTCTCTCTCTCTTATCTCTTATTTTTTATTTCTTCTTTTCCTCCTTTTTTTCTCTGTTTTTTTTTTTTTTTTTTTTTTTTTTTTTTTTTTTTTTTTTTTTTTTTTTTTTTTTTTTTTTTTCTTTTTTTTTTTTTTTTTTGTTCTTTTTTACTTTCTTTTGTTATGTTCTCTCTTTTTGTTTTCTTTTCTCTTTTTTATTGTTTTATCTTTTTTTCTCTTTTTTCTATTCTTTTCTTTTTTTTTTCATTTTTTTTTTTTTTTCTTGAATATAAAAAGTGTATCTGTTATATTTTTTTCTTTCTTTTTCGTCTTTTTCTTTTCTTGCTTTTTTCTTTTTCCTCTCCTTTCACTTCATTTATTATTATTTAATTTTTTTTTCTTTTCTCTTATCTTTTTCTCTCTTTTCCTTATGTTTCTCTTTTCTTTTCTTTGTATTTTTTATTTGTATTTTCTCTGTTTTTTGTGCCTTTTCTGTTTTTTTTCTTTTTGAAAGGGACCTTTCATTTTTCTCTTTTATCTTGTTCTTTGCTTTTCTCTTTTTTTTTTTTTTTCTCTTCTTTTTTTTTCTTTTTTTTTGTTTCATTGATTTCTCTTTCATATTTGTCTTTTACTTCTTTTTTTTTTTCTCTTATCTTCTTTTTTTTCTTTTTTTTTTTCTTCTCCTTCCTTTTTTTTCTGTTTCCAGTTTTTTTCTCTTTTTTTCCTTTTTGTTATCTTTTTTTTTTTTTCTATCTCTCTTTTTATCTTTTTTTTTTGTTATTTTTTGATTTTTTTTATTAGTATTTTTTTTTTTTTTTTTTTTTCTTTTCTTTGTTTTATTTTTTTGTATTCTCAGATTTATGTTTATTTTTGTATCTCTATTTTGTTTTTTTTTCTTTCTTTTTTTTTTTTTTATTTTTTTTTCTTTTTTTCTTTTTTTTTATTATTCTCTTTTTTTCTTTCTTTTGTTTTTTTTTTTTTTTTTCTTTTTTTTTTATTTTTTTTCTTTTTTTTTTGTTTTGTTTTTTTCTTTTTTTTTTTTTCTTTTCTTCTTTTTTCTTTTTGTTCTCTTCTTTACTCTTCATTACTTTGTTTCTTTCTATATTTTAATATTTCCTTCCTTTCTCTTTTTCTCTTCATTTATTTCTATATTTTTTTTCTTTTTTTCTTTTACTTTTTTCGTCCTTTTTCTTTTTCTTTTCCTTTTTTTTTTTCTTTATATCTTTCTTTTATCTTCTTCTTTCATTTTTTTTTTTCTTTCTTTGTTTTTTCTTCTCTTTTTCTTATTTTTATTTTCTTTTTTTTTTTCTCTTCTTTCTCTTTCTCTTTTTTTCTCTTTTCTTTTTTTTTTTTTTCATTAAGTTCTGTTCGTTTTTTTCTTTTTTTCTTTTTTTTTCTTTTCTCTTCTTTTTTTCTCTTTTTTATTTTTCTTCTTTTTCTTTTATTTCTTGTTTTTCTCTTTTCTTTTTTTTTTTTTTTCTTTTTTTTTTTTTTTTTTTTTTTTTGTTTATTTATCATTTTATTTCCTGTTAATCTGTCTCTTCCCTTATTCTCTTTTTATTTATTTATTGTTCTTAATTTTTTTTTTTTTTTTCCCTTGTTTTTTTTTTCTCCTTCTTTTTTTCTTTTTTTTTTTTCTTTATTGTTTTTTTTTTCTTTTTTTTTTTTTTTTTTTTTTTTTTTCTTCTTTTTTTTTTTTTTCTTTTTCTTTTTTTTTTTTTTTTTTTTCTTTTTTTTCTCTTTTTTTCTTTTTTTTCTTTTCTTTCACATCTTTCTCGCTCTCTATATAAATATATATTATATATATATATATATATATATATATATATTATATATAGATATATATATATACTATATATATATATTTATGTATATAAAATTATTAGTATATTAATATAAATTAATTATTATTATTATTTATTATTATTATTATTATTATTATTATTATTATTATTATTATTATATTATTATTATTATTATTATTATTATTATTATTGAATTATATAGTGATAATATTAATTTAATAGGATTTGCTTTTATAGACCAGAAAATTAAATTATATATTCTACTAAATCGTAGCGCTGGACGGGTGGTTAAAAGGTCAGGGGTTTGCCTTGGTGGTGAGAGGTCGAGTTCTATTTTGGATTTATACCGATGGGAACTCGAACAGATAAAAGACGGTAAGGCTTGATGGTGGGTAAGGAGTTAAGAACAGATTGAAAAATCGTGAGTCATGGGACCACGTGGGCGCAGTGTGGTGGTGGTGGTGTGTGTGTGTGTGTTGTGTGTGTGGTGTGTGTGTGTGTGTGTGTGTGTGTGTGTGGGTGGCTGTATGTGTGCAGATGGGTGGCGGGACGGGACTGGCGGGACGGGACACAAGGAGGGATGGGACATAAGGCGGGCGGATGTGAACCTACGGTTCAGGTGGGATGGGAAACGCGCCGGGCGGGAACGCGGCTGCAGAAACGCGGCGGGCTTGCGGGTCGCACCTGCGGGTGCTGCGGATTCGAAACAACAAGGTTAAGATATCAAAAAAGGGCTAAGCCCCTAAATGATACCCAAAAATTACCGTGGGCAAAAATTGACCCATGGCCGAAAAAATTAGGGTGGGGTACGTACAACGGTTGCTAACGCAACCGTTTGCCAAAAATTAGGGTTGCCAAAAAAATAGGGTTGCCAAAAAATTAGGGTTGCCAGAAAAATTAGGGTTGCCAAAAAATTAGGGTTGCCAAAAAAGGTCAAGGCCAGAAAAGGTCAGGTGGGTTTTTTGGGTGGGTTTTTCGGGCGGGTTTTTCGAGGTGGGTTTTTCGGGGTCCGGAATCCATCTCCTACTACTCATGTACATTCATTTTTTTATATTACAAGCTCTCAGGCGACATAAATTTAACACACTACAATTTATCACACAATAAAAATAAAAAATACTTAATTTTAAAATGCATATTCATTAACATATAAGTTTTTAACACCAAATATTCCAACAAGTTTGGTAAAAGATGCATAAATTTGTAGTTTTATATTTTAAATATTATTATTATTTTTCCTATGATCTAAAACAGCTTGTCACCTAATAACTTAAATAACTTAGTCACTTAATCACATAGAAATACACCACCCCTAACCCTCCCTGATCGATTGATTAAAGTTCTCACTTAATATTTCTCAATTAATATATATATATATATATATATATATATATATATATATATATATATATATATATATTATATTATATATATATACATATATATCTCATATATATATATATATATATATATATATATATATATATATATAGGTTCTTTTCCGTTAGCGCCCCCACATCGATATATCGATTATTTTATTAAACTATCGATCCCTATTTTATTTATTTAATAAATATAATAATTTTTTTTTATAAAAATGTGAAGTTCATTTTCATTTTTTTTCAAGTCTTTTAATATTTTTATATTTCTAAAAAAAAAATTATTTTCAAACAAATTTATTTAATAAATTGAAATAATTTATGAATTCATTCTTTCTAGTTTAATGTTCTGAAAAACATGTCTCTAATAAACCTTATACGAGAAATTAACAGTAAAGAAAAAGCCATTCAATTTTTAATTTCAAGAAATGTAATTCATTCAGAAAGAACTTGCTCCAATGGTCATAAAATGAAACTTTGTGTAACTGAAAAAACTGAACGATGGCGATGCAATATTAGAGAATGCAGAAAAGAATTTAGTTTAAGAACTGGTACTTGGTTACAAGATAGTCGCTTATCTTTTGAAACGATAATATTTTTCATTTATAGCTGGTGCAATAAGCTAACAAATACTACTTTTTGTAAAGTACAGTTCAAGATGAGTGCAACATCAATTACTGATTTCAAGAACTACATGAGAGAAGTCTGTGAAATTTCGGTTTTGGAAAATCAAAATTCCATAGGAGGATATAATACAACCGTTGAGATTGACGAAAGTTCCTTTTCAAGGAGAAAATATAACCGAGGCAGATTGTTTCCAAATCAATGGGTTTTCGGCGGTATTTGTCTAGAGACCAAAGAATGTTTTCTTTGCATGGTTCCAAATCGTAACGCAGAAACTCTACTACGGATAATATCTGAAAAAATAAAGAAAGGAACTACCATAATATCAGACTGCTGGGGAGCCTACAATGATATTTCAAAAATCAAAAACATGGATTATAAACATTTACGGGTGAATCATGCAGAAAATTTTGTAAATCCCAATAATGGTGCTCACACACAGACAATAGAGAGATTATGGGCTAATATAAAGTATCGTAATAAGGTAGAGTGTGGCACCAGTAGAGCAATGCTACAATCTTATTTATATGAATTCATCTGGCGTCAGAAAAATAAAGGTAAAGACCTATTTAAAGAAATGTTAAGAGACATTGGGAATTTTTTTCCACCAAAATAATAATATTTGTTTAAAAAATTACATTATTATTGTAATCTTTATTAAACTATGAAAACGTTCTTTTGTGTTAAAGTTTTAAATTCTTAATAAATTTTAAAAATCCTATTCAAATCTTTATAAATTATTATTACATAGTTATAAAAAAAATACGAAAGTTTAAAAAAATAGTCGATATATCAATGTGGTGGCTTTAACGGGAAAGTGTACAAAAAGAAGCGATTAGTTTAATCAAATAATCGATATATTGATGTGGGGCGCTAACGGAAAAGAACCTATATATATATAGTATATATATATATTAATATATATATATATATATTATATATATATATAATAGTGATATATATTATATATATATATATATTATATATATATATTATATATATAATATATAGTACTATATATATATATACCACTTTTATTGTTTTTATTTTAATTTTTTATGCTATTTTCCTTTTTCATTATATAATTACATATAAAGTCATTAAATCATTTAATTATTTAATCACTAAATTGATCAATTGATTAAAGTTATATATGTAACTCATTTTTTTGTATTACACACTCAAGGACGATATAAATAAATAAACAAAAAGATACCATAGTAAAGTGGAAAATAGAAAACAATTTTCATTATTAATTATAACGGTACCAAAACCTTATAAATTATAACTACAACGTACCTTAATAATAATAACGACACCAAGACCTTATTAATAATAGGGATCCCAAGACCTTGTTATTTTTAACGACCCGAACCTTATTAATAATAACGATACTTAACATTTTCCTTTACATATCTCCAAAACCTTATTAATTATAATTATCCCAAGACATTGTTAATTATAACGAAACGAAGACCTTACTAATTATAACACCACAACAGTTTTTTTAATTATAGCGACACCAAACCTTGTTAATTTTGAGAACAGCAAGACATTATTAATTAAAACGATACTATGTCTTGTTAACTATCGTGACACCTTTCATTCCTTTATTATTATTATTATTATTATTATTATTATTATTATTATTATTATTATTATTATTATTATTATTATTATTATTATTATTATTATTATTATTATTATTATTATTATTATTTTTAACATTACATAACTTCCTATCCTATCAATACCCAACATTACTTAGCAAAACCTAAGATAACCAAACAGTACGCTTGTCCTTAGTAAAAATATTTAAACAATAAAAGGGTTCTTTATATATCAATAAAACATGTATTCTCATGAATGTACCTGTTGTAGCTTGTACGTGGAACCATGATATTCTTTTATGATTCAATCCTGAAGTGACCAACTGTCTTGGGAGTTCAAATTTTTACTCATAGATAGCTCTTTGTGTTTGGTTTCCATGGAAACCAAGCAGAGTCTCTTCAGTTGCGGAGTATGTTTGCAGCAAGGTTATTCATCAAGAGAGAGTGAAAAATTTTATGTACATTCTGGGCATGATATTTCTATGTATATTAAAGTAGTTATAAAACAAAAGAAAATAGCTATTTGTTTGCATTTTGGTGGTTTGATTTGCATGATAGTTTATTATCTTTAGAACAAAGTTCCAAGATTTTTTCGTTGGTTATTTTTTGTCTTATACCCTAGACACCAGAAGTAAAAAAATAGAATTTAGTGGGTCTTTGAAACGTTGTTTTTTTTACTTATTTTTTATTATTAGTTAAAATAGGAAATTTCAAATTCTGATTAATATTAATGGTAACAGTGAACTTATATATATACATTTGAGCTCAGTGCCACTTCTGTTTAGTTTGGTTTCATACTAAATGTTAGAGAGCTCTGGAAAATGATGCTCTCTTCATGCATGTGTGACAGATGTCATGCTGAATCGGATGAGGAGTGATGAATCAGAGGTGGACAACCTGCGGTGCATGTGCCAAACGTGGCGCATTGCATCCTTGTACCTACTCGTTCTTTATAAGTATGCACCATTCTCGTTTAATACTTGTATGACCAAGAAGCGCCATGCGTCTAACTCAGCATCAGGGTTGCCAGGTCATGCAAAAATGCACCACTTGGCAACCTTACTCATCAGTTCGTCACAATTTTTTGATAGTTTACAATTGACATTCTGTGTGATAAGGCGTATGGGCGTTTTTAGTTGGTTTTACTATCCATCTCAATGATCTATATTCGAAACTACAAGGTAAGAATAAATTATTTCCTAGTTCAGTAAATAGCATCAATTCATTTAAAATGAAGTCAAAACTACTAATCTTTTCTGTTTAGGAAATCGATTAGTCAATTTCCACACTTGAAAGAAGGCAGAGTGAATGTGTCTGATAATGCAAATATGATTAAATATATTGAAAAGACGTGCAGTCTATTGCAATAGATATTTACCACCAGGTAATCCATGGATTGTGAATGTAGAAGTGAAGAAGAATAATAAAACATATAAATTAGTGAACAAAAACGTAAAAGAATCTTTTATAACAAGAGAGTTATCTTATATAACTTTTATAAACCTACAAAACCACAATTGGAGCACCATAAATGTTGATGAAATATTTCAACAGCTACAAAGGACTTTCAAGAACAAGAACGATCTGACAAAAATTATATATGTCGTTCCGGAACGATATACCGATGTGAACAAACATTTTCATCCATGAAATTGATTAAAAGCAAAACGAGGTCGTGAGTGACTGATTCAAATTTGAAGAATTCTCTGCTGCACTCGGTAACAAATATAACACCAAACATTGATAGACTAGCGAAATCCAAACAGGCTCAAAAGTCTCATTAATGGTAAGTAAGGCTTATGTGCTTTATTACAAGTGGCGCATTGCATCCTTGCACCTACTCATTCTTTATAAGTATGCACCATTCTCGTTTAATACTTGTATGACCAAGAAGCGTCATGCGTCTAACTCAGCATCAAGATTAAATATTGTTTTACATACAATAATTAAATCGTTTAAAAATATTAATTATGCCTACTAACATACTTATTTAAAAGGTAGACATGTAACTTGAGTTGTATGGCTCATCTGAACTCGTATGTGAAAACGCATACCCATGGTATGTAAAAGGTTGGCCACCCCTGGCCTAAATTATATTAATTTATGTGTAGTTAAAAAGAAAATGGTATTCATAGCTTATAAAATATAAAAGTCTTAGCATGTAAAGAAAGTAAATTAAAAATATTAATGCTATAGTCTGAAAATAAGATAGTGTTATAGCTTAGAGGAAAACAGAATATAAAAATATAAAAATTATAATAGAAAAGACTCAACACGAAAAGAAGAAAAATTTAAAGTTTAAAAGTCATAGCACGAAAAGGAAAAAAAGAGGGTAAGGTAAAATTTTAAAAATAAAAATAAAGAATATGAGCTTAAAAAATGGATACATAGCTTATAAAATATTAAAGTCTTAGCATGAAAATAAAATAAATTGAAAATATAAATGTCAAAGTTTAAAAAGACTTTAAAAATATAAAAGTCATAGAATGAAAGAAAACGGAATAAAAATGAAAAGCTTTTATGGAATACTGATAATGCCGTCATAGGATAACGACAGATATGTGAATGGACATGTTTTATCGCTGATATGCTTATGTGAGTATGGGCGCCGGTTTTTGCACCTGTTGGCACACTTGGGTCGTTTTAATATATAGATATAGATTGAATCATTTTACAAAAATTGGTTAGTATGGATCCATGGCTGAAGAACTTGCTTTGTAACTGGTTTGAAGATTCAAAAAAACGGATTGCAATTTTTTGTTAATTTTCTGACACGAGATATTTTCTTTCCTTCAGTAATTAATTAACAGAATTGCTCGAAAGTTTTTAGCGACGATTTCGTGAAAATCTTTCCAAGCAAGCGTCACATTTTCAATATGATTAAAAGCAGTTGTTGTCACTAGTGATGGAAACTGCGAAATAGTACTAAATAAAAGAATGATGGCGAGTACGGTTGAAATTGTAATAAAACTTAAAAGAGATTTTCAAAAGATTTGAGGTTTTTGGAGAAGG
>JABUQX010082371.1:0-10000 GCA_015478945.1 Trachelipus rathkii | reverse complement strand
GAGAGGATTGAGGCAGGGATGGTGATGTAAGTCGGCCGGGCTATTCAATTTGCTTTATGGGAGTGTTTGCAGAGGAAGGGTGAGGGAGGGGAGGGGGGTGGGAATTGACAAATGGGGATGATAGAAGGGAAGTGAACATTATACTGTTTGCGGATGATACTGTCCTAGTGGCGAAGATGTGCGCGGAGGGGTTTGAGGTATTTGGTTGAGGGAGTTTGACGAGAATGTGCGGAAACAAAAGGGGCTTTAAAATAAATTCCTGGTAAGGTAAAGTGTTAGTGTTTGAGGAGGAGGAAAGTGAGGGGGGAGGGGTTAGAGTTTCGAGTGGGGGTGTAAGTTCTGGAAGAAGTAAAGATTTTTAGATATTTATGGATGGATTTGGGTAAGGGGGGAGAGGGGATGAAGGAGGAGATAGAACTTAGAGTAGGAGAAGGAATGAGGGCTTTGAGTGGTCTGAGAGAAGTATGGAAAGGGGGGATTTATCACAGAAGTTAGATAAGTATGTTTGAAAAAAGTGTACCAGCGGTATTGTATGGGTGTGAAACGTGGGGGTTTGAATGCCAGGTCCAGGGAAAAGTTGGAAGTATTTGAGATGAAGGGGTTTAGAGAGCGGTTTGTGGGATTAGTAGAAGGGAGAGGATTAGGAATAGGGTGGTGAGGAGAGATGTGAGTGGGAGGAATGGGTTGGTGGGAAGGCGGAGAAGGGATGTTAAGTTGTCGGTACTGGGCATCTGGTCCTGGAGGAATGGAGGCAACAAGAGTAGTTAGAGAGAGCTATGGGAGCGGAGGGATAGGAAGGAGAGTTAAGGGGGAGACCAAGAAGGAGGTGGATGGATGGATAAAGGAGATGCTGGAGAGGAGGATGAGGGAGGAGTGAGGGTAGGTGTTGGCGGAGGGATAGAGTGGGGAGGAGGTGGGTGGGCGAGATGAGTGGGGGTGTAGGTGGGAGAGGCTGTACGTACCACTACCCCGCTTAAGCGGGAAGAAAGTGTAAAGCATAATTAATAATAAAATTAATAAATAATAATAATGAACTATATATATATTATAATATATATATTATTATTATATATATATAGTATATATATATATATTATATATATATATATATATATATATATATATAAAGCTTGGAAGAACAAAATATTAAATTCCTAAGAAAAAATGGGAAGAAGAATTTAAATGAATTACTAAAATCATCCTACCTAAATTGTTAAATTTTATCGCCTGACATGCATGAGAGTGAGCGAAGTCCGAGATAATCTTCAATTTTTATTTCAATATTTCGATGTATGTAGAGGAGCGCAAATTCCAATAAGTCTTTCATCTCTAATAGAATTTCTCCAGTAGGTTTTCAGAAGTCTTAATGTTGAAAACTTCTTTCTACTGAAAGCATTAAACACGGGAAAATTGCCAAACTTTGCAACAAGATTGTAAATATTTGGAAAGTTGCGACTGCGAAAAACAAGAAACTAGTTCATCTATTGCGGTTTTAGGCGACCCTGTTGCTGTTTGATGCCATTTCAACTTCCAAAAAATCCAATTCTGCTTTTACTAAATCTTCATTTGGGCTTTCGAGGGGATCTTCCTTGTAAAATATTTCACAATCTTTTATCTTCTTATGGCACATTACAACCCGTTCGTTATGACCAAATTGCAAGGAAAATTTAAAAACTTTTCTCCTATTGCTGATATTAAATCATCCAAAAAAATGGTATAAAAATGGATGTGCGATAATAAGTCTGTGGTCGGAAGTAGGAATGTTTGGGTCTGTATTTTTGGAATTTGTTAATTTTCGGTACAGCAAATTTCAATATTCAGTTCAGATTCAGATGCGCTTACACATTCTTCAAAAATCAGATGAATTCGAATGTTGCATTTTCTCTGAGGGTCCAGTTTAGTTTTAACTAATGGACTTAGGGATTGGTTCCTGACAGCCCGACGATTATATAAAATTTTAATTTAACTTCTGCAAATTTTATTTAACGGATATTGATACTTAAAATTTTTAGTGTCTAGAAAATTTCGGGGGGGCCTGGCCCCCTGGCCCCCCCTAAATACGCCACTATATATTAATATTATTATATATATATATATATATATATTATATAATACTATAATTATATATATATTATTATATATATATATATATATATATTATATATATATATATATATATTATATATAATATATATATATGTGTGTGTGTGTGTGTGTTTGTGTAATGGAAGCTAGTTAACGTAATATGGCTAATGAAAAGCTCTACTCGTTTTTACTTTCTTCGTTTTGACTGATTTACGCTTTATGTTTTTATACATTCTTTTAGTTCATTATAAAGGAAGTATAGAAGTAGGGTTTTTATTTTGCTTACTAAATTATTATTAAATATAATTGTGATAATAGTTTTAACCAATTTAATGTATTTAAAGATATATAATTATTTTTTAATTACTTAATAATTATTATATAATTTATATATAGATATATTATATATATATATATATTATTATCATAATATATATATATATATATATATATCTATATATACATATATATTATATATAATATTATATACTATATTATATAATATATATATATATAATATATATATATATATATATATATATAATATATATATATATATATTATATATAATATTTATATATTTTTTTTTAATGGTATTATTATATATATATAATATATATATTATTATATTATTATATATTATATATATATATATATATATATCATTATATATATTATATAATATATTATATATATTATGTATATTATATATTTATATTTATATATAGATATTATTATATATATAATATTTGTAATTATATTTATATATATATATATATATATATATTATATACTTCTTATATTATATATATATATATATAATTATATATATATTATATATAATATTAAATTGGTAACATATTTTTATTAACCGTTGTATTATTTTCAATCACTCTGTAGCTAGCCAACATGATCTATAAACACACCCACCCACGAGATGAAACAGTAAAGCTCAAATGGTAGAACGCTCAATACATATGAAGAAAAGATTGATTTTTTTTTTGGGTGGGGGGGGGGCAAGTTCACCTTCAAAAATAAATCAAAACATGCTATTAAGAAATGATTTGCTTCTTTTGCATTGCAAATGCTATTGAAGTTCTAAAACCCTATGGGAAAATAATCAAATTGAAAATCCTAAATGAAAATAAACCACAGTAGCCTTAAATTTATACAATTGTTTATATTTATCAGGATTCTCATAGCTTACTTATTATATGTATTATATTCTAATGCAGATTATCATTCAAAATATTGCTTATAAAAAAGAAATACTGAGATGTGAACTGGCAACGAAATTTAAACACTTTAGAAGTTAATGATATTTTCACAGTAGCAACCTCTGATATCAGTGGTACAAATTCAAGTTTTTTAACAACATCGTCAATGGTGGGAATATTGAAATACAATATTATCCAACTACCTTCAAAGTCGATTTAAGAAATTATATTTGAAATGGAAGAGTCATCGAAATAACGTTTGAAAACCAGCACTGCGATTAAGAAAGGAAAAATCGATATCCTATTGTAACGTCATCAATGTATGACGATAAACAAAAAATGATGACAAAGTTGATAAAATAATTTATTCTTATTCTAATAATAAGAAAAAAAGAGCGCAGAGTGACGCTGTGGTCCGGTGGATACTCTCGAATTGTTAAAAATAAATTATGAGAATATCCAAAATTGAGAAAGCTGCGCAGCGCTATCTTTCTCGTCTCCGGCAATGAGTGTTCAGAGCGAACGCTTGCATAATATCAACAAATTTAAGAGTTGAGATGCTGAGAAAATTTGATTTTTAAAATATATATTGCCTTTAATAAAATTCAAATATTGAGCTATTTCTTTAAACCTCTATTTATTAATGAGTGGACATTGGGATGATAGGGTTGTATGAATGATAAAATGGGATTTCGTTCCAAATTCTTGGCAAACTCATAAATTTAATAGCGGCAAAACTTCCTCCTTTCCAATTTTCTCTTTAAGTTTTCGCTATTACTTGTAGCAATTACAGGAATTTCATGAGTCAGAATTATAGGTAAATATCTCGCATATTTAATTAAAAATGCCTTTGTTTATTAGAATTTTAAAATCCGCGTGGATTTAGAAACGGAAAATTCTCATCCACATAAAAGTCAAAAAATATCACACACACACAAAAATGATTATATATAATATATATTAATATATATATATATATATATATATATATATATATTATATTATATTATATATTATATATATATATATATATATTATATATATATATATATATATATATATATATATATAGTTATTATATATATAGGCGAGAATAATAATAAGAGTGAATGGCGAGGTTTTGTATGGGCGGCATGGTTGTGGCCACCTGCGCCAAGGATGAACCACTTACATTGGACGATTTACCTAGTGACCGGGTCCGTTCGCGGTCCCATGAAGCTCTAGGTGGATTTTCGGTCTGTGACGAGTTCTCACTAATAATGTACAGAGGGGGCGGTAGGCTGGCTTCCTTTCGACTTTTCATATCTTTTTACTGGCTTTTCTTTTGATTCCGGATCATGACACAGACCTTACCCCCAGTCTTGGGGCAAAGAGGCAGATAAAGTAAAGAAAGAAAAGATATAATATATATATATATATATATATATATATTATATATATATAGTATATATATATATATATATATATATATATATATATATATATATATATATATTTTTTCACCCTCCGTTTACCCTTCTACGAGAAACGGACTACCTCGAGATATTGTGCCACCACAGCAGGGAGGGCCCATATATCCGTTAGAAATAACGTGGTGAAGCTGTGTCTGATGTCCATCAAGGCAAGACAGTCTAGCAAGAGATAGATGTCCTGTGTCGCCGTTACTCTGGGAAAAACATCTTTGGCAGTTTGGGGGAGGGATGGTGCCCAAAGAGAAAACGTGACAGTATTTATTACACGAGTTTGACGGTTTAAAATTTGTCAAGTAGAAAATATATCAGTTGAATGCGTTTGAAGTATGGTGTTATTTGGATAAGCGGAGATAGTTCTAGAGCTAACTGTGTGTGGACGGGAATGGCTTAGTGGATAAAGCTCCCGGTCATTTTTACTCAGCGACGCGGAGTCCAATGTTCGAATCCCGCTGATGGAGAGTAAAATCTCCTTTGACACTGGGTGGGGGGAGGAAGTGTATTGTATGTGCTTGAATAGTATATTGCTGGTGTGATTTTTTTTCTTTTAGGTGCAGGAGGGGTTGGGGGTTACTGTAAAATTGACAGCCTATCATGTCAAGATGGGTTTTTAAAAGAATTTTTTGTTTGTTTCAGTTAGTAGATGATGAATGGTTGTGGTGGGAAGGCAGCCTGTTATTATCCTGAGCTCATTATTTTCAAGGTTTTTAATATTTGTTCCAATTAGTATTTTCAGTGCATTTAATTTATGTTTGGCTCTTGAAGTGATATTGTTGATATTGGTGAATGTCATACGTGTCAAAGGTCAAACTTAAGATGGCAGGTTTGTTTGCTGAAATCGAGTCTATTGTTTGATAGGAATATTGCTGGGTAGATGTAGATTCTCTTCTGTCTTGGGGAAGTGGTGAGTAAGGTAATAGTGGATTTTAGATTTGATGCAGTCTTCTGTTCGTTGTTAGCCATTGTTACAGTTGGTTTATATATGCTATATTTATAAAAGGACTTTGAGCTGTGATTGTTAGAGCATCAGCATAAATATTAATTTTTATGGAGGGAGAAGTGGGATGAAGGATGTCTTATATAAAAAGGTCAAAGAGTGTAGGTGAAAGAATGGCTCCATGGAGTACTCCATTAAATAATTTTTATGAACGGGAGGAGTGGTGTCCTTGGTGAAAGAATGACTTCTAGGGGACTCCATTAAAATTAATTTGTATGGAAGGCATGAGTGGGTCCTTGGCTAAAATAATGACTTCCTAAGGGACTCCATTAAATAATTTGTATGAACGGGACGAGTGGTGTTCTTGGTGAAAGAATGACTTCCTAGGGGACTCCATTAAATAATTTGTATGAACGGGAGGAGTGGTGTCCTTGGTGAAAGAATGACTTCCTAAGGGACTCCATTAAATAATTTGTATGAACGGGATGAGTGGTGTCCTTGGTAAAATAATGACTTCCTAGGGGACTCCATTAAATAATTTGTATGAACGGGACGAGTGGTGTTCTTGGTGAAAGAATGACTTCCTAGGGGACTCCATTAAATAATTTGTATGAACGGGACGAGTGGTGTCCTTGGTGAAAGAATGACTTCCTAGGGGACTCCATTAAATAATTTTTATGAACGGGAGGAGTGGTGTCCTTGGTGAAAGAATGACTTCCTAGGGGACTCCATTAAATAATTTTTATGAACGGGAGGAGTGGTGTCCTTGGTAAAATAATGACTTCCTAGGGGACTCCATTAAATAATTTGTATGAACGGGACGAGTGGTGTTCTTGGTGAAAGAATGACTTCCTAGGGGACTCCATTAAATAATTTGTATGAACGGGAAGAGTGGTGTCCTTGGTGAAAGAATGACTTCCTAGGGGACTCTATTAAATAATTTGTATGAACGGGACGAGTGGTGTTCTTGGTGAAAGAATGACTTCCTAGGGGACTCCATTAAATAATTTGTATGAACGGGACGAGTGGTGTTCTTGGTGAAAGAATGACTTCCTAGGGGACTCCATTAAATAATTTGTATGAACGGGAGGAGTGGTGTCCTTGGTGAAAGAATGACTTCCTAGGGGACTCCATTAAATAATTTGTATGAACGGGAAGAGTGGTGTCCTTGGTGACAAGAGATGACTTGCCTAGGGGACTCCAATTAAATTAATTTTTCATCGAACGGGAGGAGTGGGTTGTCCTTGGTAAATATGACTCCAGGGACTCCATTAAATAATTTGTATGAACGGGACGAGTGGTGTTCTTGGTGAAAGAATGACCTCCTAGGCGGTGGAATCTCCATTAAATAATTTGTATGAACGGGACGAGTGGTGTTCTTGGTGAAAGAATGGACTTACCTTGGGGACTCCATTAAATAATTTGTATGAACGGGGAGGAGTGGGTACTTTGGTGAAAGAATGAACTCCTCAGGGGACTCATTTAAATAATCTAATGAACGGAGGAGTGTGTCCTTGGTAAAATAGACTTCCATAGGGGACTCATTAAATAATTTGTATGAACGGGACGAGTGGTGTTCTTGGGTAAGAATAATGACTTCCTAGGGACTCCATTAAATAATTTTTATGAACGGGAGGAGTGGTGTCCTTGGATGAAAGAATGACTTCCTATGTGGACTGCCATTAAGATAATTTGTATGAACGGGAAGAGTGGTGTCCTTGGTGAAAGAATGACTTCCTAGGGGACTCCATTAAATAATTTGTATGAACGGGACGAGTGGTGTTCTTGGTGAAAGAATGACTTCCTAGGGGACTCCATTAAATAATTTGTATGAACGGGAGGAGTGGTGTCCTTGGTGAAAGAATGACTTCCTAGGGGACTCCATTAAATAATTTGTATGAACGGGAGGAGTGGTGTCCTTGGTGAAAGAATGACTTCCTAGGGGACTCCATTAAATAATTTGTATGAACGGGAAGAGTGGTGTCCTTGGTGAAAGAATGACTTCCTAGGGGACTCCATTAAATAATTTGTATGAACGGGAAGAGTGGTGTCCTTGGTGAAAGAATGACTTCCTAGGGGACTCCATTAAATAATTTGTATGAACGGGAAGAGTGGTGTCCTTGGTGAAAGAATGACTTCCTAGGGGACTCCATTAAATAATTTGTATGAACGGGACGAGTGGAGTTCTTGGTGAAAGAATGACTTCCTAGGGGACTCTATTAAATAATTTGTATGAACGGGACGAGTGGTGTTCTTGGTGAAAGAATGACTTCCTAGGGGACTTCATTAAATAATTTGTATGAACGGGAAGAGTGGTGTCCTTGGATAACTCTAAAGGATAGGAAATTTGCTATTATTTTGTTTGTCTTTGATGGTTATATTTGTGTTTAATACTTTGTCTATTAAAAGGTGACGGGAGACTGTATCGAATGCCTTGTTGGTGTCTATTGCTGCATGGAGAGTACGTCGAGGGGGCTGAATTTGGTTGAAACCCGTGAGAATGTGTTAGGTTAGATCAGTTAAGAGTGTGGTGGTAAAGCTATTTTGTCGAAAATCATGTTGGGAGTCTGATATAGCAATAAGGGGAAAATTGTAGGGAGGGTTAATTTTTCAAATGCTTTGGATATTTTTTGAAAGTAACGGAAAGTGGAAAGTACCAAAATGGATTATAAGGTGGATTAATATTAATGACATATCCACTCTAGAGTGGACAAATCACATCAAACCCTCGGATACTTAATCATTGTGCCCGCCTCCTCCACACACACATCGGTGAAGAAAAATACGCTGCGTATGCAACTCAACTGATTGACTATCTCATTTCGCATAAAGTATCAGGAAGCCTCCGAAACTACACCACGCACCATAATGGCTTCCTATAGTCATTTGGAGCACGAAACGGAATACTTCGATATATTCCATTCGGGTCCTACGGCTTGTGCGTTTTATAACAACCAAGGCTCTACCTATACAGTTTTTAACAGGCTTCAGTTAAATAATATTGAATAATTCTTCTAAGGGAGTGAATGGGAAAGGGGGGTTCTTGATTGGTTTTCATCCTTTTAATCCGTTTTATCATTTGTCTGTTAGTGGGGTTTGTGACATAAGATTATTACACTGGTTTTTTGGACCCAAGAATTTTGTTGTTTTGTTTACATATGGCTTCGTGGGTTGGTGGTGGTTGAGTTTATGAAGTGTGAATTTTATTTTATTGTTGGGAATATTTTTTTGTAGGGTTGTGGAATACAGTTGCCAACAATTCTTTTTCTGAGTTAAGTTGATCAGATTGTTTATTCCATTGTTAGGCTACGTCTGGTTTAATTGGATCTTGATTCGGATGTCTATTTTGCCTGAGGAGGATTTTCTTTGTTTAATGAGGTTGTCAATTTCTGGTGAAAAATTGAGGCTGATTGTTTCCGGTTGCCATGTGGGATGAATTTTTTTTGGATACTTTTAGAATTATTTTATTGAAGTATTATTTATGTTGCCTTGTTATATATATATATATATATATAATATATATATAACATACCATTATATCACCACACAAAAACTATACCCACACAACCCAAAACACACAACACCAACAACACACACCAACAACACCACAAAATTATAATATAATAAGTATATATATATATATATATATATATATCTATTATAAATATATCATATATATATATATAATCTAGTATACATTACTATTATATATATATATATATATAATATATATATATATATATACATATATTATATATATCATATCAGGGCCTTCACCAACTTTATAAAGAAAGAACATTGTTAAAAACACTTGCTAAAAATATTAGCATTGCCAATCATTTGTTATACTTTACGATAGACCAGTCAATAACGCTTCAACTTGCCACCTGAAAGTAACTATTTTATGAGAAATAAAAAGAATTATCGAAATTACTATAATGATATCGGTATCGCTTTAAGATATTTGAAAAGTACTGTGTAGCGGATCGCATGCGTTCATTTATTAAGAGAATATATTAAGTAACGGTAACGGTAGTAATTTTTCTAGTTATATATATATACTATATTATGTTATGATCGTAATACATCTATCGTATTATATATTATATAATTATATAATTATATATATATATAATATATATTATATATATATTATATTATATTATATATATATATTATAGGACCTGTTATGTTTTTAAGACTCTTTTTTGTTTTTGATTTTTTGTTTTTTACTATTTCTAGTATATGATCCTAACAGTCAATTAAAGGGGTGACGGACATGATTCAAATGT
>JABUQX010082370.1:0-45000 GCA_015478945.1 Trachelipus rathkii | reverse complement strand
ATACTAATTTATAATAAAAAAAATTTAACATTTTTATAGGGTCCAACACATTATGAAACTAGTAAACCCGTTATTGCTGCCATAGAAGGATACGCGGTTGCAGGTGGATTAGAACTAGCTCTATGGTGTGATGTTCGTATAAGGAAGAATATCTACAACATTTCATTATCTTTCTTTTATTCATTATTATATATTTAATATTAAATTATTATTATATATTTTATTAATTTATTGATTTCATGCATAATCTATTATGGAGAGTTATTGCATCGAAGGTATAAGCATCACTGTATCTTAACAACTGCCAAAGACCTCTATGATGATTTAAACTATCTTGATATAAGCTACAATTCTTTATTATTAATTATTATATGAGATTTCATTATATCATTTATTATTATTTTATTATTATTATTATAATATTTAATAATATGTTTTAATTATTAATTTATATATATATTATTTATCATAAATAATTATATTTATATTAATTATTTATTATTATTTATCGTATGCTACTACTATTAATTATAGTGTGTTTCCATATATAGTAATATTTTTTCTATAGAATCCTATTATTTATTATTATTAATTATTTATATTATTATCATTATTAGAATTTATTATTATTATCTATGATTATATTAATTTATTACTTATTATTATTATTTTATTATTAATAATATAATAATTTTTATTATTATTATTTAATTTCATCGTTTATGCTACTACTTATTATGAGTTGAATATCTTTCTAAGATATTTTTTCACTACATATCCTATTATTTATTATTATTATTATTATTTTTATTATATTATATATATTATTATGATTATTATATTAAATCTATTATTATTATTATTAATATATTTTATTAAGTATTATATAATTATTCTGATTAATTTTTTATATTTTTTATTTTTTTTTTGAGTTTCAACATTCTTTTCTTGAGTACCTAAATTTGTTTCTTTGATTATTATTATTATTTTATTTCTGTATTTCTTAGATTATATTATTAATATTTATATATGCATTTATTATAATTATTATTATTATATATTTATTGTTATTACTATATATTACTTATTATTATCTATTTATAAAGGTAGGATATATATTATAAGCTATAAATAATACTTAAAATTAGATGAGCAATTAATATTTCTCTTTACTACCTATGTTTTATTTCTTATATATAACTTGACATCTTTAATATTATTATATATTACTAGCCTTTAACTAAACCAGCTGTTTATATAAGTACCTAGAAGATATAATGCTCGAAATTGAGGTTTTAGAGCTGGCCCATTGATACTTTTTCTCTTTACTTTGATCAGATCGAATGAAAATTAAAGCACATTATTTTTTATTATTATTATTTATCTATTATATTTATTTTATGATTAAAACAATGATCTTTCATTTATCTATATATTATTTATTGTAGGAGTACTTTGCTTCCCTATTATATTTATGTAGGATTTTATGAAGCGATTTTGAGCCCTGAATATCGATATTTATTTTAAGGTAAGGGATAAACGTAGTAGTTTTTAATATAATATCTAATTATTATTAGGACTTGAAATATTATTAGCAGTTATGATTTGATTTATACGTATTATTATATCAGTAATATATATATATATATATAATTATATAGTCATTTATAGTTATAAGTATTAAATATTTGTATATGTAAACATATACTATCAATATATATATCATGTGTAAATATTGCTATTTTAATATATTATAATTACTAATTTACTTCTGATAATGACGCAATATTATAATATTTATATATCTTACTTTTCATCGGTACCTATTATATATATATATATATATATAGGACTCAAACTACGTTATGTTTTAAGACCCGTCAGTTTTGATTTTTTTATTTTTGTTTTTTTTCAATATAGATATTACTAGTAATATGAATCTTCAGATGAGACATGGATCTCAATTACATTTAAGGGTGATAAACGAACATGATTTCAATGCACACTATTAATTTTAGTGCTATCTCAGTAAGGTTAGGCTCTTACGAGGGATGTTAAGCCAACTGCGCAAGTCTAGTTTATTTTATAAATCTTATTCTTTACTTAGGTTTTTGATGATTTATTATAACAATAATAGGTACATAGATCCCACAGGTCGTATAGATACAGCTCGCATAAAATGATGGCAGGATTGTCGTACTTTCTTCCCGGTGACTCTCCGGGAGTATAACTAGACAGGGTTAAGGTGCTAATTCGTCAACATCCTTTCCGGGGTAGGGTTACTCCGGTAAATAAGCATACATAATATACGTCCTTAAGCGCATCTATTTTGTCTGTCGGATGTATTTTATATAGGGATGGTCGCGGGGCGTATACAGCCTGACCTACACCATAATGTACTTACTCGCGCGACCTTTATTACGGGAGTTAATTATTCTTAGTGATTAATCAAAATACGTTATGTAGGCCCCTTATCTGAGTTCTACCTATCCTAACGTACCGGCTCGAGTCTCCCCTAATTTTTTTATTTTATTTTATTTTTTAATATTATAATAAAATAAAAAAAATTTACATTTTTTGTAATAGCTTTACACCGAAAAGTAAAATATTAGTATTTTGGTTTTATAGATTTGATTAATGTACTTTATTCGAGATATTTCATTATGAAAAATCAATATATTTCTATTTGTTTTATTATTTGTTTTTACAGCGATATTTATGTATTAAATCTATTTACTTATTCGCTTACCTCAGTTATATCAATTACATATGACAGTGGTGGCTTATATATCAATTGTTAAGGTTTTTTTCTGCTGTAAGTGTCAGTACTAACTGATCACATAGTATTACCGATACAGAGCGTGATTTTATTTGATATATTAATGTAATAATATTTTTAAATAATTATCTTTTGAGATTTATTAATAAATATTATTCGAACTTTTGGAGTAATAAATGATCCATATTAAATAGACACCTTGTTAGAGAGTGGCTATATGTCCAGTTGTGAGGATGATATAATCATCTATGCAATTTATATGTATTCACAACAGTTATATATTAAAACAAAAATAACAACAAACAAAATCTTAAATTAACTGCGACTACGGAATATTATTAAACTTTAATGTTTATACACTACTATATATTAAATTAATATACGTATATATAGTGAAATTATAATAGATATAATATAAATTAGTATATTGAAGTTAATCTTATATTATCTTCATATACGTAAAATATATATATATAATTACTTAATAATTATTATGCTATAATCATTAATTATAGTTACCTGATGATATGTGAGTGTTATTACATCGCTACATATAGTGTGACCTATATATATATAATTACTATGATTATATAATATAATTATATATATTAGTTATACAATATATATATTATTATATTATATATGCGTTTATTAATGGTTAAAATATAGTATATATTATATATATATATATAAATATATATATTATATAGTAGTAGGTGAGAGGGAAACTGCGGCTCTTTCACTATAAAATCTAAAATTACTATTTGATATAATATATTTGTTAACGCTTTAATTTGATTATATCTGAGAGCCCAGCTTATTTTATAATGAGCGCGAATTTTAGCCATGTTATTATTGATATACCTATTGGCTTATAATCATTTTATTTAACGAGTGTGACTACGGAAAAGTAACGGAAGTAATACTATAGTTTTGACGAACGTGTAATAGATAACGGAAGCCAGATTTTGATTTATTCAGTGCAATCTTTCGAGTCTCACCCTCTAATATGTCATATTTATTGTTGCGAGCGGTTGTTTATACCATTTTTTAGCCTCTACTACTTTACTTTAATTTTAAATAACAGTATTTTTAGTTATTAACTCAATAACCCAGGTTATTCAAGTATCATATCCATTCAACTCCGGAGGTAATTTATGTGGGTATTTTCCCATTAGAGCAGACTACTGCAATCAGAATCGTTATGGTAAAGATATACTTATAGAAATAAATCTACTAGCGAAAGGGTTTGGCAATATTTTCCAAGTCTAATGTCGCATGTCATGAACTTGTGAAATTTTCACTATCATATATTTTTCTATTGAGTTTTTAGACGTTTAATGAATACGTGATTAATCAAACCTAGTGATTTTAAGGTTACGGTGCATTGACACAATTAAGGTCTAAGGAAGGTACAGAATATTGAATTATTAGTTTGTATTAGGTTTGTGGTAGTCCTATATCCGACACGACGTGTCAGGACTTATTATTTAGTAAGTTACCCGTACGAGGTGGTTTACAATGTTAGGATCGATAGAAAATTCATTTTTGATGTGTTCCTAATTCGATTTTATTCTTATATGTGATCGTTACCTCCATAATGACGATACTTTTAAAATCTGCAGTCTTCTACGGTGCTCCTGGTTGGCAATTGTTAATCCGAGTTCAAAAATTTATACTACGTAAAAGAAAATTATTACCATAATTTAACATTCGATGGAATCGATCTGTGGGTACAGTTGGCAATCCACTGACCGTCACACACCCAAACAACTCTTACGAGATATGAAGGATACTAGAGAATAATAGTCTGAAACTGTTAGGATTATATAAATTCACTTTATATATTAAAAATAGTATCTAGATAAAAACTGATACACTAGACGAGTTTTGTGTGACTGGTAGATATCACCCATTACAGGGGGTGTCATGCCCCGAGAGCGATTAAGTGAATATAATACAGCTACGACCCTTGTGTGTGTGTTTAATTGGGTTGAGAGTAACAGATTACGTACTTTATACTGCACTCCACATTAATCGAAAACAGGTGGATTTACACAGCGAGTTTATTAGTGTGACTGCCGAGTATTCACGAGTTCAAAGCCTAACGGGGTGACTATATCCTATGAAATGACTACCACCTTAGCGACCTAAGAGTCAATTCGTCTCTGGAGACTCCTGTTAGGACTTAACTTAACGGATCGAGTGAAATTTGATGTGATGCTATATGAATGACGTCCAAATTCGTCGTCGATGCATCGAAGAGTTTAACGTCTATCTACTCTCTGCGTTCCCCGACTTACCTGTTCAGAGTTAGGGGAGAGCATGCCCCTCACAATAAAATTAAAAAATGGGATCGTATAAACCGGAAGGTAGCTTGAACGGAACTAACCTGTGGATGAAATAGGTTTAGTTTTAAGTAAACGGCGAGTATACGAAGCACCGTTTTCGTATCTGAGATCTCGACGTTAAGATCGTTGAGATTGTCGGATTATTCGGACATCTGGGGATTTATAGGTTGGGTAACCGGGTCCCGGAAAGACAGTTTATGGTTCGAAGTTGATTGTCGGTTCGCGAGGAGTTCGGGGAGACTTATGTAGTCACGCTACGTAGTGAGGGTCCCCAGTTGGAGGAGAAAATAACATACGAAGAAACTGCATGGAAGGAGCGAACACAGAGGAAGAAGGCACAGAAGAAGAAGATAAGGAGAAGGAGCGGAAGAAACAAAAGGAGGGAAAAGGAAGAATGTCATTGTACTGAGAGGAGAGAGGGAGGAAGGTAAGTGACAAGATGAGTGCAGAGGAAGGTATTCAGATCGGTAGTGGCATCGGATTGACTGAGGGAGCACGGTGTCGGCATGTACTCGTGAGGAGTTGGAGAGTAAACAGGTTCGATATAAGCAAACAATATGTTGAGTGTCCTTATACCTGGTGATTGTTATCGGAGGATAGTAGGAGTTCCGCAATAATTTAAGTAGGTTATAAGCAAGCTCTACTGATATAAGGGTGAATCTTAAGGACCCATTAGGGGGGTTCCCAGACTGAAAAGCAGGAGAGAGTGTCAAAACTGAGAGTTCATAGAAGGAGGAAGAAGAGGATTAGGATGTTAGACTGATATTTGAGATATTTGAGAGGAGGTGAAGATGAATGAAGTATAGGACGCGTCCATGACTCATGATAAAGGTTAGTAGAATAGTGATCTATATGCACTGCCACTCCTACGATGTTCGGTGATGTTGCGTCTGTTACTCTTCGATGCTTGAAGAGTATGTCCGTGATTTAGAAGTATCGTTGTGGTGAGATTGATGTTCAATATGTTGGTGGTCTTAGATGATATTTCGCTTATCTAAGACTTGGATCTCATAGTACAGATTATCGAAATATAGTTGGTTCTGTTCAGTACTTACAGTTATATGGTATAAAAAAGTCGAATTAGCTGAGAATGAAGAACGTCGAACATAACATTATAATACAAAATTGTCTTATCTCTTTTTATGTTTCATAACTTACAAATTTAATGTTTTACCATACCCTAAAGCAGTAAATCACTAAATCAAACCACCAATCAAGCCCCACTCCTGCCACCCTCCTGACCATCTGTGCATCCTAGTCGGATCTATTGATTAAGTCAACACTTTTCGGTAAAATTTTCAATAAACATAACATAAATCAAACTTCTTTATACAGCTTTGAACATCAACAATATTATGCTAGAGCGTAACACAAGGTTTTAACAATGCTAATAAAAGCTTACTTAAGCCATCATCGTGAACTATGAATCGGTAGTACTTCTACATATCGAGAAATCGTACCGCACCAATCTTAAACATAGCAATACAAATGAGTTGAAAGGCAATTTAACTTATACGGACACACCACTACACAACGTACGTATAGAGGGTAACCTAAACATAACATCCCAAAACGTTAACTTATTCACACTCTGTCCACCCTGTCTCTAAACATAAGAACTGTTAATGTTTCACTTATAAATGGTGTTAACTTACGACAAAAAATTTTACACGCCACAACCGTGTGTAATACATACACACCGGACCCGAAACTGAGTAGTACTCTACAGCTAAAAAGGTTTCACATCACTTAGAGAAAAGTCAAACATAACATTATCAGAACCTAGACATATAGATACAAGTTTAGGGCAAAACCCAGGCCGCGTGCTTCGAAGCGGAAGAATGAGACAGCAAGCTGCGCAACCAAGAGACACAGAGATTCACAGTATCAGTACCTACAGCAACTAATCCATTTAATGCATATCCTGTAGAGAATTAAGTCCATGGAGAGAAGTTGTCCATGCGCAATAACTTTACTTGCAGTATAGGTTTTATTTGGATGAACCCAACTTTCTATCCATCGAACCAAGTAATGACTTCTTGATATACACTGGCCTCGCTAAGTCACGCGATTGTTACCTGTTGAGGCATATAATGGACAGGAGTCGGAGGTGTCTTCTGCGCTGCGCAAATTGAGACGATTTCTGTTCGTTCGGCGGGCAGCAGGAGGCAGCAGACTGGAACAACAGTTGGAGTGGCGGCGGCTACAGCAGGCAGGCAGTGGTAATGACTGGCTGGATTGCTACGTTCGCTTCCTCTTTCTTAGTTTCTCTGTTCTGTTTCTGTTCGCGTCGGGTGGCAGGAGCCAGCCAGGCAGGCAGGCAGGCAGACTGGGAACAACAACAGTTTGAGTGGCGGCGGCGACAGCAGCAGCGCAGCGTGTGGGTATGGCTGGCTGGATTGGCTAGCGTTTCGC
This sequence comes from Trachelipus rathkii, assembly GCA_015478945.1. NCBI lineage: Eukaryota > Metazoa > Arthropoda > Malacostraca > Isopoda > Trachelipodidae > Trachelipus > Trachelipus rathkii. Next base: position 37,455 of record JABUQX010082370.1, on the reverse strand, counting down.
TCTGTGTTGCTCTTTTTTTCTTAGTTTCTCTTGTTTGTTTCTCTCTCTGGGTGGCAGGCCGCCCGCAGGCGGGCGGGCGGGGCGGGCTGGAACAACAGTTGGAGTGGCGGCGGCGACCAGCAGCAGCGCAGCGGTGGTAATGGCTGCCTGGATTGCTACCTTTCGCTCCCTCCTTCTTAGTTTCTCTGTTCTGTTCGTTTTGTCTGTCGAAAACTTTTTTTCCTCATTTGGATGAAATGTATGTGTTTGATTTTTTCGTCGGTTGCGCTGGTGCGAAAGGGGATCCGGTCAATATTCCGGAACTAGGCGCGGGGAAGATATTTATATCGTGGACTTTGGACACGCTCGATGCTCCTGGTAACGGGAGATATTGCCTCAGCCACTGGTGGCGGTCCGGGGAGGAGCTTGCTCTTTTCTTCATAAGGCGCCGCGGGTCCTGGAATCATTTCGATAGGAGAAAGGACTTAGACATACGTGGTCGTCCGAAGAGCGTCGCATTTGTTGCGGCGTCCCGCGTGCCGTTGCCGGTCCTTGAAACTGTGGTGGAGGGTGTGCTCTACTTACGAGTCCAATCTTCGCGCCTGTCCGTACCCAGAACCGCATCAGGTCCCCGAGGTTCGCAGTCTCTTGTCGCTAGTCGAACGTAGGTAAGGGAAGTCGGCAAACTCGATCCGTAACTTCGGGAGAAGGATTGGCTCTGGAGGGCGGGCCAGTCGGGCCTGTCTTCGGAAGCGGCTCGGGCGGGGCTCGGCGGCCGTTCGGTCTGGATAAGGACTCCATTGCGGTTTCCGATGCCGGACGGACGCGTCGTCGTCCTCCCCTCCGTGGACGAGGGCGGGCTAGGACGGGGGTTCGTCGCGCGGCAGCCGGCAGTTCTTATTGCCGCGCTGCTGTCGGCGAGCTGGTTGGTTTTCAAAGGGGGAGATCGCAGCAATGCGGTCTCTTTCCAGCTTTGGCCTTCCATCCGTCTCGGCTGGCTACTAACGTCCAATTCAGAACTGGCACGGACCAGGGGAATCCGACTGTCTAATTAAAACAAAGCATCGCGATGGCCTCAACCGGTGTTGACGCGATGTGATTTCTGCCCAGTGCTCTGAATGTCAAAGTGAAGAAATTCAATGAAGCGCGGGTAAACGGCGGGAGTAACTATGACTCTCTTAAGGTAGCCAAATGCCTCGTCATCTAATTAGTGACGCGCATGAATGGATTAACGAGATTCCTACTGTCCCTAACTACCGTCTAGCGAACCCACAGGCAGGGGAACGGGCCTGCGAGACACAGCGGGGAAAGAAGACCCTGTTGAGCTTGACTCTAGTTTGACATTGTGGAGAGACATGAGAGGTGTAGAATAAGTGGGAGGCTCGGGTTTACTCCTCCGCGCTGAGATGGGCATATGTTGGTGTAGAGGCGGCGGACGGGGGTTGACGGCGTCAGTCGTCCTCTTTCCCTCCGTCCGTCTCTATTACCATCCCCTATACCGAACTCTTCTCGGAGGTTTCCTTGCCGCCAGTGAAATACCACTACTCTCATCGTTTCTCCACTAACTCGATTATGCGCGGGAAAGCGTGCTTTAGGCCGCCCTTCCTATTCAGCCTCCTTTCCCTTGATTGAGGGTCAGGTATAAATTTGGCTGCTTTAGGAGGGTGCGCGTCGGGCACGCTGCTATTCTCGAGAAAAGCGAAGTTCGAAGGCGCGCTGGGCCGTTGTTCGGATTCGCGGTGGTGGTCGTACTTTCCTGTCGTTCCGTTTTCTCGCGAGCCTCCTCTCTTTTTTCTCCGTCCGTCCGCAGTAATTGCGGTAATTAATTTACCTCCATAGTAAAACCAACAGAATGTGAGAGCGGTTGTTTTTTCGTTTTTGTTTTATCGCCTCCCTTATGTAATCATGCCTTATTTTTGGTTTATTAATTGTGTGGAATTTGTGTTTCTTATTGCTTGGACTTTTTCTAGGATAATTAGTTGCTTTCTGGTATTAGTGCTCTACGGTTTGGTTTCCTTGGCTATTTTTTCCTTCCTATACCATGATTATTGGACTTGGACTTCCGTCTTGGATTCGATGTTGCGCTCATCATGAGCACTTGGGTCTCTAGCTGTTCACATGGCCGATGGTGGCGGCGGTCATGCTGTTGTTTTCATTCCATCGTTCCCGCCATCTTTTCTCTCTTGCACTCGTCGACACAATCGACACTCACACTCATTCTTCTTCGCTCGTTGCTTTTCGTGGGCCGCCCACGCCCTCCTTGTATATTGGGCATATCTCACTGCGGACACAGACCGTGTCCGAGGTCTTTTTTACACTCACCTTCTCTCAATTGGTACTGGCTGGCCGATGGCTTCACTTCATTTCGCGCACTCAGCTGCCACTTGTGGCGCGCAGCGACGCTACCCTCGCTGCACTGGGGCGGTACATCTGTAAACCTTGTTAAGTCCGTGCAACGCAGAAATGAACGTCCTTTCGCGCATCAAGGCGCCCTCTGTCATATGCTACTGTCTTTAACGCCTTCTATTTTCCTTAACTACGCCGTTCTTCCAACAGCACCTCTTTATTATTCCACACTCAGCGCATTTACGGATCCGGTTATCCTACAGACTCTCTCTTTCCTCGACTATCCACATTCCCATTTCTTTTGCCGGGGTCCATTCTTGATTAGCGCACTCTTCCGTGTGAGTCGAGGCAGACATGCTCGCCCTTTGGCTCCGAGTGGGTCCGCACTTGCACTTCTCCCGGTCTCCCTCACCGGCGTAGAGTCTGCTCAATCACGGCGTTTGTTATTTGGTGAATAAATCGGTCACCCACGAATACGGACCCCGCCGAGTTCCGGGAACAGCGTGATCTTGGCGGGGACTCAGCGGGTGACCTCACTTTCCTCTGCATCTTCAGGATCGCCTGCTCCCTATTCATTGGACGCTTCGCTCGGGGCTTCCACTTTCTGAATTATTGCTGTTTCCAGTACTCGCCCTCCTAAATCTCGTGTTCCGCTTTTGTGCATATAACCGACATGGTGCCTGACCCACTTGTGAGCTATTCAAGAGATTATTTTTGCTTCAACCCTTTTTCACTTATCCAGGCCACTCAATGCAACAATACCATCCATCGCGCGCTTGACCTAATGTACTTTAGCGACGTGGGCCCTTGGGCTGAGGTTTCGGCGAAGTTGTCACCACGCCACGAAGACGAGGCTGGATTTGCGATCACTGTACTTTTGGGTCTACAGCCCCATAAACCGATGGTAAAATTTTTCATAATTTCGGGCAATTTTGGACACACATTAAAGCCACTGCCACTTTTGACCCACTAAAAGCGATTACGCGGGTGTTTTTTCCTGTGTTCTAATTGGTTTTTATTGGTTCTTTTTTGTATTTTTTTTTGTATGAGCACTATTTTTCGCGATACTTAAAAAAAAGTATTACGTGCTACGGTGCTACTATTGTGAAATGGCAGCCACTTTCAACTATAATATTACCTAAAAGCTGTCTGCTAGACCACTTTTATCTTATTTTAATCTTGGAGGCAAGATTCAGCAGGGCATTGAATTCGGGAAACACGCAATCTTACTACTCCATCTGGAGGGTAAATGGCGAATAAATTAGTTTGTATGCGCACTCAACCGTCAATATGTTACAACAATTCAAAGCTTTTGTAGTCGTGAGATACACATTCTTTACTTAGATCATTAAGATAGTATAGCAAATTTGCCTCTGGCATGGTCAAATTTTCACAAAAAAAATGTTCTAATAAAAATAAATTTTTTTTGTAAAAAAATTGATTTAAATAAAAAAAAGATGTTTCTCCCGACTATAAACGCCCTGAAAATTTCATGTTAATCGGTGGACTAGAAAAAAATTATCCCAACTTTTAAATTTTAAAAAAAACTCTTTTTTGTAAAAGTGAAAAAATTATATTATTAAATGTATTTTCAATCGACATACCAATGTAAAATTCCAGGTAGTGACAGGATCAAAGAAAAACTAATTAAAAGACTTATTTAACGTTTAAAATAAACGCTATAGATACCTTAAGCTAAATAGACTATCCTTCTTCTATTAAGTAATTTAAATATACAAGAGAATATTATTTGCAAGCATACAAGTATCAGGTGAGACGACACTGCGTGAGAGGCATTATTATAATTATATATATATTAATATATATATTAATAATAAATATATTTCACGTAAATATGTGATTTATGATGAATATAATATTATTATTAATTTATGAAAGAATATTTAATTTGAAGATAATAAGTCTGAATAAAAAGTAAACATAAGAAAAATCTCACTTGTGAGAGAGTAGACGTTGTCACGATGAAGGGCGTTTCTTCCGGAAGCTGCTAAGAGTTGGTCAGTGGTGCTAGCAGTTCCTGACACCAACGCCCAGAACCCTCAGGACAATGCCGCGAGCACACCCGTTCCTGGACCTGAAGGACGTCGGGTGAGTAGCGTGATTGTCAGGTGGAGCTAGGTGTGCACACTTAGTCACCGAGAAGGCTCGGACACTGTACTTACGTGCGTGGTCCCGCACTGCCAGAAGCTTGAGAAGTACGGTAAGGCGGCATCAGGTTACCCGAACAGAGGAGCGCCCAACAGAAGAAACTGATTTGGATGGTGTTCGGTGATTTGAATGGTGTTCGGGTTGATAGGTGTTCATGGCCACTCCGGAGGTCACAATTTGAAGGGGTTAAGTTCAGGTCTTATAACCACCTCAATAATAGAAGATTATTAGATGTTGAAGAGAGTGAGCGTTGTCACGATAATGGCTTCTTCCCCGGAGGCAGAGAGTCATATGTGCAGCAAGCTCTGCGCCAACCCACAAATATATATTAAAATATATATATATATATATATATATATATTATTATATAGATAATATAAAATATGATATATTTATAATATATATTATATTATATTAATAATTCTATAAATATATGATATAATATATATATACATATAGATACATATATATTATATACAATATATATACATAATTATATTTTATATATATAAATATATTATAATAATATATTTATTTGTTTATTATATAATATAATTATATATATATCAGCACAAGAGTCCGACTAGAAAAAATGAGTAACTGCACATTTTGAAGCAACAGTGGAATAGTATTCAAATAGAAACTCCACTATGCATCCAATAATCATTGAAAATGTATCTGGGCCTGACAATGGGTCCACAACACAAATGCCCTACTATGAACATAAAAAAACACCAAAATAAAAGAATTAAATATATTTTTGAGCAACTTTTTCTAAATATATATTTCTTTTTAAAGAGAGAGAAAGAAAAAACAGTAGCCAAAATGATCACGTAGAAAAAGTATGGGAACGTCGACGAAAAAGGCGTCTTGAGAGCAAGTTTGCAATAAAACATAGATAAGACTAAGGGTTGGTAGAAACACAAAACGTTATTCCAGGGATTAATAAAGAGCTTTCTAAGAGACAAGCAATATATTATATTATTTTTCGTAATAAAAAATATTAAGTAATAAAATTAATAATTCAAAACACAATTGGGCAACCAATTCTGATCTAAGGTTGAGTGCAACAATCTACAAGATGTAGAACACTATACAGATGACCGAACAAAGATTTTGCGAAACTCAGGGTATGTTGTAAGCTCAAGGAATATTATAGATTATAAAGTATATACTACTCTATATAGCTTACAGGTATATCGTATAATAATATTTAATATTAATCAAATATTTATGTCCCACGAGTCATGCATATATAATATATAATATATATATATAGCACTATTATAGGTCTGATAAAGTACCATTATGGTGCGTTAAGCTACGTCCGTTAACCGTAGACTTTATTGTACTCTGTAAAACGCCTCTTGTATGGCAGAGACCAGTGATCACCTTCTTAGGAACCCACATACCGTAGGTCAAGAATATCTAGTATGACCACGACTAGGGCACATGGTGAGCGTAGGAATATGACACTCTGGCTTTTGTGCCTCTAGACACTAAAGAGGAGGTCATGACATTATCCATACGTAGGATAATAACCCGCAGGCTTCAGGAAATGATCGCTAAGTATTAAAGGGTCAGGTTCGTATTAAGGCATCTGACCATATACCTGAGTAGGTGGGTTGGAAACTGAGCTCTGACAGTGACGATAAAGGGCGATCTTACCGAGATCTTGTAGCTGGGTAAGTTGTCGGAACTCCGTTCACCGCATTTTTTTGCTATCTTTATTCAATATCTAATATTATTTCGGGCGCGAACGATAACCGGAGACCACAACATAAATATCTCGAATATACGCTGGCTGGTTAAAACGGAAGGCAAGGTCTTCTTAGCCTATCGGAATTGAGGCTGTCGCGAGAACTAGAAGAAAGGGTTCCCACACGGACCTGTATGAACCCTCGAATTGGACGCAGGCTCCCAACAGCGGGCAATATATATAATGATTCTCCTGGGTTCAAAGCTCCAGAGGTATGCGACAGTTTCGAGCGGTCTTACACGCTTGTCTATCACACGCATCTGCGGAGCGGAAAGGTCCCAAACTCCTTTCCGAGTCGTGGGGTGGTCTTACTCGTAAGTAATGTGTGCGTCGCGATTGGTCGATATGTTGACGGCACCCGGAGCGAGGGTAGCGTACACCTCCTTATCACTTAGGAAACTCTAATACCTTATCACGCTCTCAAGACGGTAAAATTTTACCGAAGCGAGGCAATTCTTCCATAAGTCAAGGCTGGCGCAAGATCAATAGGCCGAGTTTACCTAACGTTCAGAAGCTTCAGCGTGTCCGAGAACGGGGCAGCTCATGAGGAAGACGCAGGCATTGCCTTTTGATAGCGCGCGCCGCGTCGCGTGAGACCTTGCGAGACGCATCTGCTTCACTTGAAAAACGAGCTAAACTCCTCCGAGTTGAGGCTTGGCGAGTACAAAGTCATCTCTGACTATGACTTCACATTCAGATCGAGGCGACTGTGCACTTTGGAAAAAATAGCCGAAATATAAAGCAGGAGGCCGAGGTATGAGCAGATGCCTCAAATGTAAAGTGGGATTTTGGCCCGACAAGTATGTGTCGCTGCCAGTTGTGGGCGATTGTCAGTCTCGTACACTCTGCTGTGTATGCTTATGGCGACAATGTCAAGCCAAATTTTGACTAAACACGTGCCTCAGTAGATTAGTACAGGGAAACCTCATTATTAAGGGCTAAGGCCGGTTTTATGCGCCCCATCTTCGCCAATTGATATTTCCATATTTATTAATTATAGAAGTGTTTTAGGAAGTTGTAATTAGTACCCCGTTGGACTAAAATAGGCTATTATTTATCGACGAGGTGATTTTCCTTAATAACTTTAAACAAATGTAACATATGAAAGAAATACATTTATTTAACATTTCGTCGACCCATATCGCTCTCTAAACTTGGAAACATCTTCAAGATTGATTCTTAAGGCGAATGGAGTTTAATTAAAATTAATAATTAAGTGTTATTATATTTAGTCTACAGATAATACATTAAATTTTATTTAAATTCCTGTCTGCGGTGGTTTTGGCATGTAAAGTCCGCAATTTTAAGTTGTTTGGGGGACTTTCACATGGACTCTCTGTAATATTAGGTAGAAGTTGGTTTAGAAATGACGCTAAGTGAGCTGATTGCCTAAGTGGCCAGTTTGAAATGTCAAAGATTTGCTGGACTGTAGCGATGTTGATAATGCCCGTCGACATCGATTAGTCTGTAAACCAATATATTCGACGTTACAGTTGACTCAGGGCAGTTAATGGACACAACGGATGGTGTCGTCAAGCATCTGGTGCTAAAGGAGGAGACTTTATTTATGGTATACAGCGGTGAGTATACGCCGAGTACTGACTTTCAGTTTTGTATGGTGTATTAAGATGATGGTGCGAGTTCAAAATCATTAGACCTGTGCACTTTCGTCTTTATGCGAGCGTCTAAGGCATCGGGTGAGAGTGTGGGTAAGGCGAAATTTATGGATATTTTCATGATATATTTGTTAACGTTTCTCTTAGTAAGACTCCTCTTGTACATGTTTTATTAATTAAATTCTGGTTAATAAATATCTAAGAAAATTTTAATTAATTTTATATGCGCAAATGTCTTCACATTTTTCCAATTTGAACATAGGTTATCTCTTACCTAAAGTTTTTACGATAGATTCTTGTAACTGTCGTGATAGAGACGCAATATTACTGAGAAGCCATTATCAGTGGGTTATATGAATCCTAGGAATATTGGCGACCGAGAATGCTATGATATCTAAGACACCATCATAAATAAATGATCAGATCTATAAAACATAAATCCAAACAACTTATACTCGCTGTAGCACAAATGACTTTGGACAAGACAACATGGCATTTTGATAGTCAATTTAACTGCCGACAGACTGTAGTCGACATATAATGTTACCCAATCGATTGACCCCGGACAGGCATATCACTAAAAAACCGCGCAGTTCCAGCATAAATCTGAACATTTACAAAAGGGCATCATGGTCCTCAACTATTACATAATTTCTAACACTGGCGCATAAATGAGCGCGATCATGTTGGAGAGTAAGAACAGTAAATCGGTAGGAGCCTTTCATGAAAATGCCACGGCATGGAGAAACATTAAATAAAAATTACTTATTGTATTATTGGTAGGAAATATTATCATATTTCCAATATATCTAATATAAACAATATCGTCTAGAACATATTCCCTCTGGAAAAGTACTAAGGTTAAGACGAAGACGTCGGAATGAAGAGATAAATATGTTAGCCGGTTAGAAGTGAGCACATGCATATGACTAAATAATAAATAAAAAGCTACAAGCTGTTTAGGTACAGGGGATACATGCGGGAATCTACATAATTTAGATGCGGGAAAATTAAAAAAAAAAAAAAAAAAATAAAAAAATTATACTCAAAGACCACAATAGCTACAGCGAAATGGAATACATTTTTGAAGAATTTGGATAGGATAGTAAAATAAAAAATAAAATTATTGTAATATTATAGTAATATGATTAGAGGCCTATTTAGAGACTTTATTGGTTACTCGTTAAAATAATACACTTCTATAGTATTTTTTTTGTTTTTTACTAGAACTAAAGAAGTACTCCCAATGGTAGAAGAAGCCGAGCACACCGAGAAGGAGGGTGTATCTTCGGCTCGAAACCGGAGAACTTACGGGGTGTAGTGACTTTATCCGCCCCCCTAGGGAGTGTCGTCTCGCAGAGTACCCGCCGCTTTGGATGAGGATTTTGAGGATGTTGTCGCGAAAGGGATGCTTTGAGCCGCCATCCCTTCGGGTAAGAAAACGTCCCCCGTTTCCCGCGGCTCGAGCCCCCTAAATGCCTTGGTAATACCTACAAATAATATAGTATATCAATATAATTACTATTCCATAAGGCATCCAACCGCCATACCTAGCCAATTTCATTTTACAGATTTTTATTGTTTATAATTATTTTTTTTATTTTACATTTTAACGAGAGAAACAAAAAATTACAAAGAGCCAAGTGTATTTCATATTAGAAATGAAAAATGCTGTTCTATTTGGTTTTAATCTATATGTTTTTTTTTTTTTTTTTTTTTATCTATTTTATGTTTTTTTGTATATGTTTTTTTTTTGATTTTTTTACTATTTTTTTTTTTTTTTGAGTTATTAATTTATTTTTTTTTGTTGTGGTTATTTAGTTTTATTTTTTTTTAATTAGCCGTTTCGATCAGGTCAATAAACTGTGTTGCCAGGCATTACCACGCATAGTATCGCTTTTTCGGGGTGTGTCGTGTTTTTGAGACTAAGGGAGTGTCATCTGTGGCTGGCCATATTCTTCTTCTCTATAGTAGTATTTTCACATACGTTAATTTTACGCACACCTCACCTAATTACACAGTACATACTTATACGACTTGGATTCAACTTTGACTGAAATTAAATGATGATTGTAGAAAGAAATTCGCTATATCGATTATTATTGTCTTAATTCTTTTTTATTAGTATAAAAATTATTATTATTTGTAGTAAAAATAAGAATAAATTTATATTTTTTTCTATCTTTATTATAATATTAATTATTAGCTAATTGTTTTATGTTATTGCGTCTATGTACACAAATATTTAAGGAGAGATGATTATTATTGTATCTTCCAAATTTAATATTACTAGAGGTAGAGGTACTAGACTGGATAACTTGTTGAGCAGGGCAATAGTCCGACAGATGACGGTACGCTATAAGGCCTCTCTCCAAATTTTGATGGAAAGATTTTAACAATTTTCAAATAATGTAATAAAATAGTAAAACAGAATAATGGGCCATTGGAAAGGATTTTAGCGCTACCCCGTATACGCCTCACTTCGGAAAAAAAACGTCGCCTACTCCAGTGATTCTTACTTGTGAATCAAGCGTAAATGAATCTTGGTTGCGTTTTTCTATATTACGGGGGGAATCGTTTATATGAAGTAAGTTATGTTATCTACGAGGAATAAAATCATTTTAACACCTGAAGTTTAGGGATTGGCCTATCGAGGGAAGTTCACCAATAATCAATTCCAAAATTAAACCCAAATATTATAAGACTCCGAAAGGGTTAAGTAATCCGAGTCTCTATATAAGATCACAGAAATGAAAAATACAACAAAATAAGATATGTTAAGATTTTAAGCTTTTACCTCAATTAAATACTTCTAGAGTTAAACTACTTATCTGGGGACAGTAAGTCAAAGGAAGAAAATAAATAAAAAATGCCGTGGAAGAATAATACGGATCCAATAGGTCGAATAGTACCGGTGACGAATTGCTAGAGATTAGGAAATCTGTAAGTTCTGGATCTTTAATCCTCACAAAAGGTTGGAATATCCTTTAAAGAAGAATTCCAGAAGTTAAGATAAAGGAAAATATAACGTGTATTAGGACGAGAGTAATGTTAAATACAATCTTATGCATGCTTAACAGGAGCCGAGAGGCAACGCAAGCAAGTCTCTGCCGATTATCTGTTCCGACACTATCTCTCGTCGATCTCGCCTCTGATCGATCTCTTCTCCTAGAGTTAGCTCATCTCTTCACCTCAATCGTCTCCTCTTCGTTCTCTCCTCATCGGTAGATCACGCACGATCCATCTCACTCTTCGCTCAATCTCTTGCTTCTATCGTTCTTATCCTCCGCTCTCGTTCCTATGCATTTGTCATCATTGTTGGTCAGTATCATCAGAAATACTTCTCTTCTTTTGTTTCATCGATTCTTCTACAGCTCGGTTCACGTGACTCTTTCCGTACATCTCTCTGATCATCTCTCAAATTTATCCACTCATTCCTTTCTAGCTCTCTCAACTGCTCTAGTCAGTTCGCATGCTCTCTTGGATTCCCACTCTTCGCAGACATCATTCGCTCCATTCATCGTCTCTCTCTCTCCAGGGTGTACTTACTTCCTCGTATTTTTCGTCTTTTTTCTTTGGCTGCAGATACTCCTTTACTGCCATTTCCAGCACACTTCAACCTCCATTCTTATCTTTTTCTTTTACGTACGGCTTTTCCTTAAAAACTTTTACCTTTTTTGTTGTACCACCTCGTGTGATATACCACCTTTGTACCTTTACATAGGTCGGTATGACCGCACTAATGACCCATTGTCATTTCTGGGACACTGCACAGCACACCACTCACTACACGGACCTCACCTTTTCTTGGGGCACCCGTTCGTGGGCACTTCTGTTTGTCGACTTTTCATGCATTTCCAGTCGCCTGTCTTCTGCACACCCGCCTATCGGACACTGATTTCCATTCATCGTCACGCACCGCTCGCGGCTTGACCGCTACCGGTTCATCTCTTCACCATCCCGTAAGGCACGAAATATTCCGTCACCCGCCTGCTCTGTACTACCCACTTTCTGCGGGGCACTGTTTCACCGGCCTTTCACATTGGGCGGGGGATCGTAAGCACGTTTTACGTGATATCCATCCCATCGAGCTTTCTTCGTTTCCATTGGCTTACCTTACCTCTGACATGGATTGCTCTCTCTTGCACTTGGTCGTAGGCAAAAGGGTTCGCTGGGAGGATAACAAGAGAGGTAGTAGTTTTTTTCATTTACTGGCTGCGGCGATGATTTCCCATCGGTTTCTCGATCCCTGGAGCGTACAGGCTTTTATGCAGTAGCATCTCTACGAAGAATGTAGCCAGCCGATCCCATTGTAGTTTAGGTCTGCTGCTGTGGAGTAAGATAAAACTTTTTGTCCGAATCGCAGCCAACCCAGAGGCTAAAGAATATCAATTGCTTCACTACGAAGCGGAGAAGGCAGTAAGTAGTGTTGCTGCTGCCTGTGGAAGTTTTGAAGAATTTTTTGTCTTTTTTTTTTTTCTAAGTCCAAAGGGCTGCCGGGCTGAAGTGATTTTCGAAATCAACTGAAGTAAAGCTCCTCCTGGCTGCCGCGCGAAGCGCGCCGGCTCACCGGGGGTTTATACCGTATTTTTTAGTGTTCTTGATGGTCGGTTTAATTTTTATTCATATGGAGGCAGGCAACTGTGAGTTGCTTGAGGGTGATGTGACAGTGACCTGGACCAGGTGGATTGCATAAACCCAGGTCAGAGTTACATATCCCTGAGAACTGTTTACTTTTAGAAAAAATAAAAATTATTTCTAATCTCTTCTTTTTCCTTTCCGAGCGAGCTGACTGGCCCGATATCGCCGACCTCGCTTCCTCGACACTTCGGAATATCTCGCGCGATCGTGCCTTGAAAAGATTCTCTTTTCGACTCTTATCATGTTCCTATCTCGTCGCGAGAAAGGTCTGTCTTGTTGTCTTTTCTTTTTCTTCCCTTTTTTTATTTTGTTCAGTTCTTTCAGAGAGTTCGCTTCTCGACGTTGTAGGTACGAGAGTCGGGAAATTTCTCCATTTGTTCTTCCGAATTCATGAATTACTTGTATGTCACCTCCTGATTACAGCCTTGAAAGAGGGGGAGTGTCATGATAATTCTGGGATAGATATTTAAAGCATACCCCTCCGTGCAAAGAAATTCTCTCTTGATCCTATTGAAGTTTCCCACGTCTTAATCATAAATCATTTGAGGTATTCCTCGCGCTCGTATTGGTAAGACCCATAGACCAGACAAAGAAGAAGTAGCGAAGTCACACTTTTGATCAACACCGCACTAATATTAAAATTCTCTGCGAAATCGCATCAAGTGATCTGTAGCAAAGAACGCAACAGAAAGATAGGAGCTCTTCGCTGGGAGGTAAGGAAGAACGCTTCGCTGCGTCGGTTTAAACAAAAATGGATGGCATTCGGACGTTTCGTGAAAGCTGGATGGGACAACGCGCACCAACACACCTCTCGCCAGCGCGTTTTATTTTTATTCGTCATAGGTCTATACGGTGGATCTGGCTTGTTATAATTCATTCCCGGGAATTCCTATGGCCTCTGCTTAAGTCTTGTACTCGTGGCACTAGCGTTAAGCTTTAATGGTTTTCGCCTTTTATTATCCTCCTTGGAGTTGACGGCTCGAATCTCAACGGGTTTCGCGCTAATATAACAAGCCGGGATACGTCCTGTGTAATACTTTTTTTGAGTAAAAAATTTCGATTTATCGGGATTTCCACATATAATATTATGTTCTCTTTCTATTTTTTGAGTCGAAATAAATCGTTGGAGGAAGTGACTCAGAGGATGCCATTAGGGCTGCCCGGAAGGTCCGAACCTGGATAATTTTTTGGAGGGATCCCTGAGACACACGCATAGCTCAAGGGGAGCCCCTGGAACTTCGGAAAATTGTTTGGAGAGGGAGGAGGGCTTTGGCGATACTGTGAGTGTCGCGAGCGATATCCGAACTATTGGATATCTCTGGACATTTTAGGGGGGGCCCTGACGGAGTGGCCTGCACACGCTGCCCGCGCCAGTTAAGTGATCGCTGAAAATGTTAACGGACCCTGAGAAAGCCTCCTCTTTTGACTCTCAGCCAAGGCTTTAGTCGGTCAGGCACAAGGGTAGCTTGTGCAAAAGGAAGGGGGCCTGCCGTGCCTGGGTGACCTCTTTCGGAAACTCCGCAGCAAGGCATTCCGATTCTGCAGTTATCCCCCGAATGAGAAGATGAGAGTCACGGAGAAGAGATGCGAGAGATGGTAAAATACGCGCGCTTGGACAGAGTACTGACTAACCCCTTTTTCGCCTACAAGAGACGTTATGTCACGCAAGGCGATTTTGGTCCAGCCACACAGTCTTTAAACCATCTTTTCATTAAATTTCAGTACTTGACTTAATAGTTGACACTAAACTAGTCCACTTTTCTCTCAAATATGATTTTGATATAATTACAGGTATCAGGCGTTTCGCCCATGCTTATAGAGTGCTAGGCTCAACAAGAGAAGGAGAGGCACAAAGTTTCTATCGCAGGTTGCGTCGTACCTTCGATAAGATTATGGACCCCGATGGGAAAGGTAGAACCAGAACTTCTGATTCAACAAATTTCCCAGGGAACGGCCCTATCTGGATTCTCAGGAAACCCAAGATAACGAAGAGAACATGCTCGAACAGAAAACTACCGGAGAATAACGATCATACAAAATCCCCCAATCCAAGAAACATCGGGGAGAAATGTACAAGCACACACGAGGCGCAACATTAGACTCCCGAGATACTGGAAGAGATATGCGGACTCCTCGCTCGGTCCAATTTTCAACCATATTACCTGGAATTTGAAATTATTTGTGTGCGTATAAATTTCTCCCACTATTACAATTATCATACGAGCTTCTGGATTCATGCCGGCTTAGATGCTATAGTCAGTCCACTTCCCTTTTTCGGGCTGTAAGTAGAAGATCTCTTCATTTCCATTATCTAATCCAAGTTGTCGAGTATAATGGCAAGAAACCCTTTCGCGATTCCACCTTAGAACCTGAGTATGTCTACTCCTTGTCGAAGTCGTAGAAATAGGTTCGTGGAATGACGCGAGGGCTTTCGCCCTTCTTACTGCATGGACGGGCGGAGAATTTATTTTTTCCCGTGAAAAAGAAGTAAGGACTAATTAAGGGCACACGTGATTCCGGGAGCTCTGACGAATTTATTTTATACTTCCCGGCTTCCCGGTAATAGGACATTCTTTGCGTCACATTCTTTTTAGTTTGGATTATCGGGGACAAAAAGAAATGGCGATCCTACAAGTGTCCTTTCGGATTCCGACCCCGACGGTAAGAAGCATCATATTTCTTTTCGCGGCCAATCTTCCTATCAGGTCTGTGTATCTGTGTACGGTCGCTCTTTTGAATTTATCGGAAAAAGAAAAATTTTGTCCAAATAAAGTGGGGTTCGTACACATTTCGCAACCTGTCCACTTTGAATATAGTTACCTCAGAAGATCTTCCTGTCTTGCCGGGATTAAATCTCCTCTGTTCCAAACAACTCGTTTTAAAAGCGCTAGTCGTCGAATTAGGGGAGAGGGGCATATAGTCGGACACCATTATTTTGAGATCTTATCTCTATGAATTTAGAACACTCGTCGGATATCTCGGCGCATGTGCCCGAGAAAGCTCCTTTCGACGCCGAGTCTCGGCGGGAAGGAGAGGAGTTTTCCGCTGCGCGAGATATCCGTGAAACCTGGATTCGGGAGGCATTTCTCGGTCCCGCAGCATCGACAAGGGCGACTCATATGCTCGCCAGGGTAAAGAGATATCCCCCCCTCAGTCCAAATTCGACTTTGGAAAATCTCGCGAGTTGTTGCCTGAGAAATCTCCTCTTCGACCCTGAGTCCGGCGGGAAGGAACAGGAGGTTCGCTGCGCGAGATTTCCCGTGAGAGGCCGGATTGGGAGGGCATTTTCTACGCCGCGTCGACAAGGGCGACATGCCGCCCACTGGCAGAGTTTGCCCCACGGTCCGGTTTTGATTCGAATTGAAAATTTCGGCTAAGTCCAGCGTGCTGTTTATTCCCTGAGAAAAACGCATAGCTCGGGGTGACTTAGCGGAAAATACGATTTCGAATCCGACTTTGGAAATTCTCGCGCGATGTTTGCAAGAAAATCTCCTCTTCGACCCTGAGTCCCGGCGGGAAGGAAAGGAGTTTTCGCTGCGCGAGATTTTCCGTGAAACCCTGGATTCGGGAAAGGCATTTCTCGGCCCGCTCGACAAGGGCGAACATATGGCCGCCCAGGGTAAGAAGAATATCCCCCCTCAGTCCAAAATCCGACTTTGGAAATTCGCGCGTTGTTGCCTGAGAAATCTCCTCCTCCGACCCTGACCGGCGGGAAGGGAAGGAGGTTTCGCTGCGCGAGAATTACCGTGAGAGCCGGATTGGGGACGGGCATCTCGCCGCGCTCGACAGGGCGATATAGAGCCCCCAATCGCGCAAGGGTTTGCCCCCACGGTCCCGGGTTTGGGATTCGAAATGGAAAAATTTCGCTAAGTCCAGCCGTGCTGTTGATTCCCTGAGAATTGCATAGCTCAGGGTGACTTTGCGGAAAATACAAATACGATTTCGAATACGACTTTGGAAAATCTCCCGCGATGTTGGCAAGAGAGAAAATCTCCTCTTTCGACCCGATCCCGGCGGGAAGGAAAGCGAGGTTTCGCTGCGCGTTGATTTTCCGTGAAAACCCTGGATTCGGGAAGGCATTTCTAGGCGCGGTCGACAAGGGCGATCATATGGCCGCCAGGGTAAGAGATATCCCCCTCAGTCCAATCCGACTTTGGAAAATCTCGCGCGTTTTTGCTGAGGAATCTCCTCTTCCGACCCTGAGTCCGGCGGGAAGGAAACGGAGGTTCGCTGCGCGAGATTTCCCGTGACGAGCCGGATTGGGGAGGGCTTTTCTCCCGGCCGCGCTCGACAAGGGCGATCATAGAGCCGCCCACGGCAAGAAGTTTGCCCCCACGGTCCGGGTTTGGGATTCGAAATTGAAAAAATTCGCTAAGTCCAGCGTGCTGTTGATTCCCTGAGAAACGCAAAGATCCTGGTGACATACCGGAAATCCTGATACATTATCGGCACTACGCAAATAGGAAAATCTCCAGCAATGCCGCCACCCATTTTGAAAAAGACAACTCCTTTGCCTGATGAATTGTTGCGATACCATTCTGTCAACCAAGTTTTTTTTCATGGACCTATTCTACGGACCACCCTTTCGGGCCGTCAGTAGTACCCTAATTGCCGAGTGAGCAATGGTGAGATCCTAGTCGGTAAACTGGGTTCGCTTTTCATACTGCCGCGGCGATTTTTGGCGCTGAAAATCCCTATATTGTATTTCTGAGAGATAGGCATTTCTTACCTCTTTGGTTTCAATGTCTATAAATTCTGCTGCATTATCAGGGCTAAATCTAGGAAAAGGATTTTTGAAGTATCTATCATCAGACATTTTCAAAATTTTGATCTGGCTACAATGATTTATTCTGTATAAGAAAAATTAAAAAAATATCTTTACTTGATAATAAACTATCTTGGTTAATTTTATATATTTATCATCAATAAGGATAACTAAATATGTACAGCAAATGAAGAAAGAAAAAAATGCATTTACTCCAATTAGCTTTTGTTAATAAGCCATTTAACAATATAAACCAATGAACTGTGAAACCTACTGGCTCACAAAGTTTTATTTTTTTTTTATTTTTTTTTTAAAGAAAATGAAATACAGATTTATATATAATGCTTTCCATAATAAATTAAACTCAAAAATCCTTCTTCTTCATATGGACTAACTTTAACATTCTCATTCAATATTTTCTTGCCAGAAACTATACTATATATTTTTTAAATTTAAGTTTAAAGAATATTTTTTTATTTAAAAGCTTCAAAAGAACAAAAGAAAAAAATTTATTACTCCTCTTTTTATATTATTTACCAAATATATATTTTATTTTATTTAAAAAAGAAAAAAAAAGCTAAATTAATAATTTTATAAATCCACTTTTAATTAATATAAAATTTAATTTTAATATTTAATTATCAAATTTTCAACTTTTTTGTTAGTGTAGCTAATTATTTATGTGGCTACTATATATTCTTTAAATATATATATAGGTAATTAAAATTATTAATATTTTCTAGTCCTAGTTTATTTTGTAGACCTCTTCTTCTTCTTGATATTATTTTTTTAATACTTTATAAATTAAGATAGTTTATATATATATATATATATATATATATATATATATATATATATATATATATATATATATATATATATATATATATATATATATATATATATATATATATATATATTGGATATTTTAGAGTTTATTATACATATATATATATATATATATATATATTATATATTATATATTATATATATATATATATATCAAAATCTATTTATTTCTATATTTTTATATATGTTGTTAATTGTATATATATATATATATATATTTGTCTTTATATATATATATATATATATATATATATATATATATATATATATATATATATATATATATATATATACACGTGTATATATATATATATAGATATGTATATTTAAGTATATATATAGAGTATATATATATATATATACCTATATATATATGTTTGTATAAATATATATATATATATATATATATATATATAAGTATATGCATGTGAATATACTTAGATACAGAACTGTATCCACTAGTAACAGCGCTTTAATATATAGGAATGCTTTCAGTTTTGATCTAATTTTTAAACTTGGTTTGTTTAATTTATCTAAAAATTTTGGAGTCTATGGCTACAATTTTTTTAGTTTGTATTATGGTTAGCATCTACCTTAGCTATAGTTTTTTCTTTTTGCAGTAGACTAGGTATATATATATATATATATATATATATATATATATATATATATATATATATATATATATAATATATATATATATATATATATATATATATATATATATATATATATATATATATATATATATATATACTATAAAAGTTATTGACAAGGGAAAAAGGTGAATACCCCTAATCTAGACAATGCATTTAAGAGGATGGCACTATGTGTTGAGACTAGGTAGTGTTAATATAACCATGTGGTTTTACAGAGAAAAAAAGATTATATGGTCTCTTACTATAGTATTTATAGTTTCTAAATGTTTGCTTGCTCTCATGCAACCAAGGAAATTTATATTGTTCCTGAATATAAAAGCAATTTTTAATGGTCAGGAGTCAAGACTAGTAACTAAATTTCAGCTATTTGTAAATTTTGTCAATAACTCAGGAAGCCGAAGCCGCTATCAATATTCTAATGAGTAATTTCTCTTATGTGAAAATTTTAATAAACATTTCGAAACTCTGAATCAGAAATCATAAAAACTTGTGCACTTACTTTGTAGTTTTGAAAATTTTACATGTTCTACACAGTGACACAGTGAAGAAAATTTATATCGTCTATTGAATTCCAACTTCCAATACAAAATAGATGTTTTGTTTTGTTTTGCAACTTTTGAAGAACAAGTAGAGGGAACGGGTCTACGCCGATGAATATCAATCCTATCCTCAAAACATTTTCTATGCTCTCCCTCAAGGCAAACAAAAACTGCCCTTATTAAGAACTTAGAAATATAGAGACAGTAAGATGCCACATGGGCCTATCGAGACTGTCCCAGTCCTCCCAAAAGAACCAACTACTAAACATGCTCAGGCAAATCCAAGAAGCACCCTAAGGCTTGTCAATAACTTACGTAGTATAGTCAAAGTTTACAACTAGAAGGAAAAAATAACAGAGCTAACTTTGTTATAGTCAATATGCAGTTGCAACATAGTATAAATATATTTAAGATTAAAGTACTTCAATCCAATGTTATAATTTTCGGATCATCTTGTGTGTGTGTGTGTGTGTGTGTGTGTGTGTGTGTGTGTGTGTGTGTGTGTGTGTGTGTGTGTGTGTGTGTGCGTGTGTGTGTAGGTGTGTGTGTAGGTGTGTGTGTATGTGTAGGTGTATGTGTGTGTGCAGTGAAAATTTTCCGCCAAAAAGTAAAACAAAGTACAAAAAATATTGGGCATTTTTCATCAAAATTTAGCACCAAGAGAAAATACAAAAGTATTTGTGATTATAAAAATAAACTTTTGTTATATTCAAAGTCATATTATAGTTGTTTTACTTTGGCGGATATTTTCCTGAAGGTACAAGGAAAAACACACACAAGCTCACAAGATGAACAAAAAAATATAACATAGAATGAAGAACTATAATTTAATTAAATATATACGACTTACGATCGTTTAATGGCAGCTGCTGTAGACGGCCATGGTTTAACCTTTAAGTCTATCAATATACTTTGATCTGTTCTAAACTCATTTTCTACAATACAAAAGTATTTGTGATTTTAAAAATAAACTTTTGTTATATTCAAAGTCATATTATAGTTGTTTTACTTTTTGGCGGGATATTTTCCCGGGAAGGTACAAGGAAAAAACACACACAAGATCACAAGATGGTCCGAAAATTATAACATTGGATTGAAGTACTATAATTTTAATTATATATATACGATTTACGATCGTTTAATGGCAGCTGCTGTAGACGGCCATGGTTTAACCTTTAAGTCTATCAATATGCTTTGATCTGTTCTAAACTCATTTTCTACAATTTATTTAACTATCTTCTATCTGTCCCTTCTTCTCTTACCTACTCTTACACGGCGACTTCAATCTTTGTTGCTCCTTTCAATTAAAAAAAAAAACGGCAGCAAAGAGTTAATGGTAGGAGGATATCACTGGAGGGTGTCTCTGGAGCAACTGACCCAGATCTTTCTTGCATAACTATCTGGGGCAAAGAAAATGTGGTTGTTGTCAATGCCTTAAAAACCTAGTTTATTGATCTATCAACTAGATATAATCGTTCACACAACTACAACATCTTCGAAAGCAGACAACATAAAACTTTTTATTGCTCTTAATATTCTTTGTATTTCCTCTCCAAGAGAGCTTTCTTAATTGGAAGGATCTCTCTCTCTCTCTCTCTCTCTCTCTCTCTCTCTCTCTCTCTCTCTCTCTCTCTCTCTTTTTTTTTTTTTTTACAGTTATCACCACCGCTCACGGGCAAAGCCCTATTCAAGGAGGGGGTGTTACACTCAACAAAATTTCAACTAACGCAAATTACGCAGATGAGCACAGACGCGGGCTTTAAAGTGAGGGAGATTAAATTGAGTAGGAAACACAAGATAGAGAATTCCACAGAACAGATGTGGCAGGAAAGAAGGAGGCACCGCAGCGAACTAGTCTGGAGTTACTAACATCAACACAAAACTCATGTGCCGACACAGCACCCCTTGTGCTACGAGGGCGTCTTAAAGGAGGCGGCACTCGAGTTGCTTGTTCTTAATAGCAGTTGCCAGATAGTATAGAAAAGAGATAAAGCACCAACATCGCGCCGCAAAGATAGAGGGTCAAGTGAACTAGAAAGTACAGGACAGTTTATAAATCTTTTGGCCTGTGACTCGACCCTATCCAAAAGCCGGGTGAAACCAGAGCCCCCTATATAGAGCAGTACTCCACACAAGGGCGGATGAGACCCTTGTATAACTGAAGTAACTGAGAAGAGGAAAATCACGTAGCTCCAAACAGAAACTCCCAGTTTCTTTGAGGCTGCCCTAGCAACCATTGTGATGTGAGGTTTCCAAGACATTTTTTTGTTTATGTTAAGGCCAAGGATGTTTATATTGTCAACAGGAGAGACGAGAGAACCGTCGAAAGAGATAGGAAAGTTAGAAGGTGTCTTAGAGAGGGAGATTTGTAGAAGTTGGGTTTTTAAAGAATTGAATTTCACAAGGTTGAGACGACCCCACCCGAAATTCTATCCAGATCAGCGAGAAAAGAATCGGAAAGACACGAGAGGCAATTCTAGAAGTAAAGAAGGAGCAGAATTGAAATGAGTTGAAGAATGAAGGTCGAGTCATCGGCATATGAGTGGATAGAGTTAGATGTGCAGGTGAGAAGATCATTAATGAAAAGCAGGAATAAAGTAGGAGATAAGACAGAACCCTAAGGAACACTTACACTATTGACAGAAAAGGATGAAGAAGTTTGCCCCATCAACAACAGCTGATATTGAGCGATTTGAAAGAAAACTAGGACATAAGTAAGCAAAGAGAAGGAGGAAACCAAAGGAGGGGAGCTTGGAGAGTGACGCGTGCTATACCCGGTCAAATGCTTTGATATGTCAAGCGCCACCACAAGTTCGTAATTCCTGAGGGTGGAAAACCATAAATCTGTTAGATAGGAAAGTATACCAGTAGAACTCGAGCGCCGAAAGCCGTAATGGCGATCGAAAAGAAGGGAATGATTCCAGATGGTCTAAGAAACAGAGAGTTGAGAAGGGTTTCAAAGATCTTAGATAGAATACAGTTGAGAGCTATAGGGCGATAGAAGAAGGATCAGAGCGAAGCCTTTTTTCTCGGAATAGGTTGGACATATGCGCGCTTCCAACACTGAGGAAAGTGCTAGTATTGAGGCATAGAGAATATAGTCGAACGAGAGGAGGCGCCAGCACGGAAGCAAGTACACTCCCTCAAAACTCGGGGAGAATGCCATCCGGCCACCCGCCTTCCTAACGTTCATAGACTTCACAAGAGCCCATGCACCCGATCAAATGTAATCTCAGTAAAGGCATAGGGCACCTTGAAGAGGAGAAGGAGGAGGGGGAAGAGGAATGCCAGAATCGTCCAGGGTTGAGTTAGATGAAAATAGGGAGCCGAAGAGATTGGCCTTGTCAGCTGGAGAGTTAGCAACAGAAACCATCAGATCGAATAAGAGTAGGAAAGGTAGATTTACAGAAGTTGTTGAGATGTTTTTGGCAAGAGGCCAGAAAGATTTATCAGCAGGAGAACTAAGGAGGTTAGCGCACTTTCGTTTGATGAAAGTCCGCTTTTGCCCGTCGAAGAGTATCCCTGCAACGATTTCTAGCTGAATAAAAATTAGGGAGGAGTGATAGGAGAACGAGAATTTTTCACCCTGATACGCATTGTCTCTAGCCTGAATGCAGTAATATATAATTACGATCGAACCATGGATTACGAGAGAGAAAGATTTAGTCGAAGAAAAGAATAAACCTGCTCATCCCATCAACGATTACAGCTCCCACCTTTGTGGCGGCGAAGCCGAAGCGTCACCAGAGCCAAAGCAGTCATTCTTCCAATTATAGTTAGCGAAGAAGCAGCGCAAAGCCCCCCAATCGGCCCGATCAGAGTGCCAGAGAATGCACAGGGCAGGATGGAGCTGTTGGAGAGAAAGTATTAAAATTAAGAGATACAAGGTTGTGGTCAGATTACTAATAGGAGCGAAGGTGGTGTATTTATAGAGAGAAGGACTAGTGGTGAAACATAGGTCAAGTGTGTTCAAGAAATTGGTTGGGACGATCCGGAATGTGTGTTGGTTCTTTAATTAGTTGCTCCAGATCGTTAAAAATGCTGAATGAGATTCGGCCCCCTCCCCACCTAAATCAGTATGAGAGAATCCCAACCACCAGTGTTGTGTACATTGAAATCCCTTTGATAGTGAACCTCAGGATTTGGATGAGAAGATATAACAGTCTTGTTGTGAAATAGTAAGGGATTCAAAAAAGGCGTGAAAATGTTCTGTTGGGAGAACAGTAGCAGAAGCACAAGATTATTGTAGTAGAAGGAAGAAAGATTTTAAGCCACAGAACATAAATTAGGAGATTCGAGATTCACGAGACGTGTTACTGGAGTGTTAATGTTAACATAGGCACATACTCCACCCTTTAGACGGAAATTATGAAATAAGTTATAGTTTGATACGTTAAACGAGTTAGAGGATGAATTTCTTAGCCATTTAAGTCTCAGACAAGAGCAAAAGATTAGGGCTAGAGTTAGAGAGGTGGTATTCAACGGAAGCCGAGTTGGAATTTAAGCCACGGATGTTGGTGAAGTCAATAGAAAGCCCGCATCTATGCAAATCTGCCATCACACACACACACACACACACACACACACACACACACACACACACACACACACAAACAAGAACAAAAGCCAAAAACAAAAGGAAAAATCGGGATAAAATTCATCAAACGCTAAAACCTAAGTTAAAAAGTTTAATGTGCTAAAATTAATTAAAAATCATTTTGTATAATAAATTAAAAAAATAAAACTCAAACTTACGTAACCCTTCCCAGTTTACCCTACTAAAAAATTCGCAACCCCCCCCCCAAAAAAAAACGACAAAGAAAAGGAAAAAAAAATTAAAACTAGAACAATCGGGATAAAATTCATCAAAGGCTAAAACCTAAGTTAAAAAGTTTAATGTGCTAAAATCAATTAAAAATCAGATTTTGTATAATAAAAAAAAAAAAAAAAAAAAAAAAAAACTAGAACTTATCTTTTAAAAACTCCATGTGCAAAATTTCTCTGAATCTAATAAGAGTATACCAACAGATATGATTTAATAAAAAAACTTTAATTAAAACAAAGACAAGATAGAAAAACACACACTTTCACTAAACACAGCTATACAAAATAATAATAACAATAAATAAAATAAATATAAACTATCAAGCGAGAGCACTCAAAACACGTCTGCACTTCACAACGACCAACGACTATATTAAACAAGATTCTAAGAGTCTCGGTATTCTGATGCCTTCAGAGCTCTTTCTAGCCACACTCGTTGCTTGCTTTACATAAGGATGCAGTTCTCCTATGTTTGGAATATATGCATCGTATATTTGGAGTGGTTCTACACATACTGCACTTCTTGATATGGGTAAAATTTAGGACTTTTTGGACTTTTTGCACTTATCAACTCTCTCTTGCTCTCACAAACTCTCTATAACCTCTTTCTGGCTGTCAAACTGTTGGAAACTTTTCTTATATTATCTCAATTACTACGGACACTGCTCTTCTGAACTCTATAATCATATATCACATCCTTTGAGGAAAGCTCGGAACTTCTGTATCCATATAGTCTCATTCATTCTCTTCTCCAGCTCATTTACCCCAGACTTAACCGATAATAATCCGATATGCTCATTCTTATATGAATTATGCTGGTAAAATCTGAACACTCCTTTCTCCTATTTTCCGAAACATCCTTCGACTTTATATTTATTTTAAGCGCGGTGTATCGAGTTGTGTCGGTCATTAATTATTTGAAAAAATTGATATTATTTTTTTTTTTTTTGGGGCAGGATTGGTTTTTATGTTAATGCATTGCACTTTACAATTTGGTGAGAGGGTTTCTCCTCCTAAACTCTCTCAAATTGAGTATCGCTTTGTTTTAATTAACTTCTCCTTCTCCTCCTCCTCCTCCTCCTCCTCCTCCTCTCTCACCTCCTCTCTCCTCCTCTCCCAGAGTTTCAGTAACGTTTTTCATTTTATGAGTTTAAAATGTAATAAATGAGGATTTGTTATTATGAGTAAATCTCTGACATTTAATTACCGGCAGTAAGGTTTACATTCAAAATTGTTTTTAAATTTTGAGAAGAATCCTTAAATATTATATATTAGTAAAGTTTAAATATTATAAATAGTACATTTTACTTTTTTTTTTCTCTTTCTCTCTCTCTCTCTATATCCTTTTGGGGTTTTTAAATTACGTTTGTCTGATCAATATTTTATATTCTATTTTTGAAGATCATATTTTCTTGCGTTTTTTGTGTAATGTGTGGACACGGATTTTCCAATTTTTGGTAATCAAGAACTACAAACAGAATATCAACATTTAAAAACTAATAATTTAAAAATTAGAAAGATGTTGATAACTTGACAATTGATGGTATGATTAATAATAGATATTTATCCAATAATAAAATACATCTAGAATAATAGTTTAATATGCATAATTATCCAGCACAATAATAATAATAAAACATGATTTCAATTCACATCTTACAGCTTTTAAACAAATCACCATAGATATATTCTTGTTTTCGTATTTTTCGTGATTCCATCCTCAGCTTTAAAATATAACTAGAACATCTAATCAAAAAATTCCAATAGTTCACCTTTCTGTTAGAACAGCAGAAAGTTAATAATATATACTCGTTAAAATGGTAATTCTAAAATATTAAGCAAAAAGAAAAAAAAAATTTAAATTAATTTTTTAACATTATTTAAATTCTTTTTGTTTATAAAATCGAATCGAATCGATTGAAATGTCAATCGATGATGAAATCGATTAATCAAAAATAATTATTAATTCAGAATGTTTTTTTTATCGACTATTTTATCGTAAATTATAGATTAACAATTGATAGTCAATTAATAATTGAGTGGTAAAAGGGCCAATGTCAAATCATAGAGAAATGTGATTAAATCCATTTTTGTAATGCTTGAAAACGTAACTTTCGGTGGTAAGAAGATCAATGTCATCGTAACCATAATAATGATGATATACATTTTTGTACATTAAATATTTATTGTTTTGATACAGTCTTCTGTAATTTGGACTAGAAAACTCCCCACAATTACTGAAAAAAATAATGAAAATTATCATTAAAATGAAAATTGTCGTTTTTTTTTTCTTCCTTTCTTCTTGCACTACTAATTACAACTACATATGCTAGCACAATGGATTGAAGCTGGATGTGGTTCAATATAAATATTTTTTATATTCACCATACCGAAATTACAATGATATTTTTACAACCAATATATCGATATCTTTTCCTCAGAATCTAACCATTAATATTTTTGTAGTTTCTCCTCTGTACATTTCGAGCATTGTATGCATATTTCATGTGTGCGCTTGAAAGAA
The DNA here is from genome assembly GCA_015478945.1 of Trachelipus rathkii. NCBI lineage: Eukaryota > Metazoa > Arthropoda > Malacostraca > Isopoda > Trachelipodidae > Trachelipus > Trachelipus rathkii. The sequence goes on along the minus strand of JABUQX010082370.1, from coordinate 10,785 downwards.
TCATACACATGATCGTTTTCTGTATGAATCAAATACATGAAAGAAGGAAGTGTGGGAAAACGATTATGAAATATCCTCGCATATTTTAACATTTTCGAAATAATTATTTAAACAGCGTATAGTTAGGGCACAAAATGTAAATTTTTATACAATTTGGAAGCTTGAAATTTATATATTGAAGTGGTCTTCATCATCACCCCTCTCACTTCCCCATTTAATTTCGCTTTTCCTTTCTTTTCTATTATGTTTCACAAAATAGCATATATTGATAAAGTAGGTGTGCAATTGTGTTTAGTTGTAACATATTTAAATTCAATGTTTTCGCTTATATAATATAATATATATTTATATTATTATAAGATTATTGTAGTGTATATATATAAATATATAATATATTTTATATATATATCACATCATATTATATATATATATATAATAAATACTATACTTATAATATATATATATATACCGTATAAATATATATTATATATAATAGTATATATATATATATATATAATTATATATTATATATATAAGTATTAGTATTAAAGTAAACATAAATGATATATATATATTATAATATGTATATATTATATATATACTCAATATACTATATTAGCAGATACAAATGTTGTATAAAAGCTATGGCAGCATTCCACAATTCATAATACGTGCATTATTTATCGATTCGTATTTGAAATTCGATTAAATTTCACATTTCAATAACAATTTGAAGGAATTATGCCTTAATTACAGGAGGGATGAAACTTCTCAAAGATACTAAGCATGCTTCATCAACCTCTAAAATATTAAAATATAAGGCGAATAAACCTTTACGTTAATGTATAGGTATAATATATTTAAGTAATTTACTTTTATATTCAGGATAAAATATTATTCAATTATTTGTATATCTCAAGTTGATGGCTTTATAAAAAAAAAAAAAAAAAAAAAAAAACCCAAACACGCCCGCTTGCAATTTCTGAACATAAATATCAGGGTTAACCAAAATGTGGCTAAAACATGCATAAATTCTGTTCCATTGCAGAAATAACTCACCCGCTCAGTTTTGATTTTTTATTTTTTTTAATTATAATATTGATAATAGTATAAAATTTATGGTATAAACCAATCGAATTTAAGTGGTGGACTTTGTACTAAATAGGAATGATTTCAAATATAATGGACCTGAGTTTTGTTTTAATGGCTCAATCAGTTTTTTTTTTTTTTTTAAGATATATGATAACCAAATGAGCTTAAAGTGGAAGTATTTGGGAAAAAAAGTTTCTGAAATATTTTAAATAATGATGAATTCAAATTTTATATTAAATCTAGTCCTTAAATTTTAATAAACATCCGTTGGAGTCTGTGCCTGTGGATAATATAATATACTCATTTAATTCTATATTTTTAAAATTTATTTTACTAAACATTTATATAATATAATACATATATATTATATATATAAAAAGTTAAATAATCATATTAAAAGGTATAATATCAGAATTTTCTGCGTATATTTCTATGTCCATGGTCGTTTATTTTTTAATTATTTATAATCTTTTAAATGTGACTCATTGATTTAAAATTTATTTGGTTATTAAGATGTAGCTATAAAACAGCTATATATGGAATTTATCTTAGTGAGTCGGGAAGGTCTCTCGGCATCTAGGTTGGACGACGGGGGGTGACTTAGTCCCGCCCCTCCGGGCCGCTCTATTCGGCTTCGAGCCCGCTTTATCAAGGAAATATACCATAGACTTACGTCGCAACCATTAGACCTCAACTTAATCTCGCGTGGTGTAAATTGACATAATATATAAAATATTTGTGTCTATCAAAAAACTGAATAGATTTTTATTATTATTATTTTATTGTAATTATTAATATTATTATATATATTTAGATTTATTATTATTATTATTATTATTTTATTATTATTATTTATTATCACCATTATAGTTATATACTATTATTAATTATTATTATTATTATTTTATTATTATTGTTTTGTTATTGTTATATTTTATTATTATACTAATATTGAATCAATAAATTCAAAAGTCTGAAAATTTTGCTTTAACACAGTTTAGTGAAGGCAAAATAATGCATACAAAGAAAATGTCTATATTACTTACAAAAAATTCTAAAGGCTCAGAAAAGCTTACCAAACTTACGCAAAATCAAAGCCTTACACAATACTTAGCCTAGGTTATAATAAAAGTGAATGTTGAATAGGTTTAAATAAATTAATATTATTGTTAAACGTACGCCGTATCTAGTTTGTATTTTGGTTTTCTAATTATAAATAACTATAACCTAATTTTTTGTGTTTTAATATATTATCAATAAAGAAGTATAAAAAGAAACTAAAATTTCTCAATTTTACAAAATAATTAGTATCACTATTTAGTTCTATCCTCTTTGAGTTTCTCCTCGGAAAAGGCTCACATTAAACGAGAAGACTTAATTGCTTTTCTATTGTTCAATAACTAACTAATTGAAAAAGTTCATCTTTTCAGTCTAATTAAGTTCGTATTTGGTAAAATTTGTGTCATTGTGTGGGATCGAATTTAGTAGGTTTTAAAAATAAAACATTCGGCTCTAACTTAAGGATACTGATTAATTTTAAAAATTTTCATGAGCCTATTATAGTTATTATAATATAATATATATATTATTTATATATATTATAATTATAATAATATATATATATATATATATTAAATATATAAAATATATATTAATATATATAACCTTTCTATAATATATTTTACTATAAAAATACTTATATTATATATATATCACCTAGGTATATAGTATATGAGTGACATCATCCTCCCTTTGGTTCCCTTGCTCAGAATCAAGTGGGGTTGCGCGGAAGTCGTGCACCCGAATCCGAGGTCATGCATGAAGCATTTTAATGGCTAACAGATAATTGTTAGCGAACACTTTCCAATCTTCCATCTATGCATCTTCTCTTTTATATTTTCGCTTTCAAAAAGTATATTTCATAATGTATGAACTCTCCCTCCTTCTCTCACACACACACACATTACTACAAACAACACAACTTATATATTTTATTTTTATTTATATATTTATTTATCAATATATATCATTATACATATATATATATATATATATAAATTATTAATAAATTATATATATTATTATATGTATATATATAATAATAAACCTATTTTAATCATAGAAAAGGTATAAAACTAGGTGTATATATCATATATTTATATTTTATATTTTTATATTACTATTTAAATATTTTAGGACAAAAGTTACTTAACGCCCAAACAGGGAAGGGAGGTCGGATCAAAAAAAAAATCACACGGTAATTATTCTATAATGGCAGACAATTTATTTAGATGCAGCAAATGAAATTATTTATTTTTTGGGTAGCTAATGTTTGAGGAGCAGAAATTAAGGTTAGGTTAGGTGTTTACTTTTGCAGATATTATAGTTGTTCAGCAAAAAAAAATTTTTTTCGATTGTTGTCCCTTAAACGTTTTATTGTATAATAGAGGACCTACCATGTGAAATTTTTTTTTGAATCCGACGTCAATAACCTGAGATTGTGGGCGTTAAGCAACTTTTCCATATATTTATTATAATAAAATTATATATGTAAGTTTTTATATATATTATATATATATTTAAAAAAAAATAACATATTATAGTATATATATATATATATTTTTATTTTTATTTATAGTTATATTTATTTACTATGTATATAAGTAACATAAATAATATATATAAATAATATATATATATATATAGTATATAAAAATTAAAATTAATAAGTAAACTTGAAATTTCAATTAAAAGATGATTCAGAAAGTTTTTTGTCAGAACCAATTATTTCTATAATCATTTTACATTATTGATATTAAAAATTTTAACGTTGTGAAAATAATTGCTCATCACCGACATGACCCAAACGTAGTCTCGGTAATTTTGTCACCATATAACTTTGAATACCGTATTCAATTCCCGAAAAGTTTTAATAGAATGTTGAGTAATTTAGTGTATAATTAGATCGACAGAGTCGCAAGGCACAGCAACCGGGTTCGATCTCGTCCGGATCCTAGGTAGATATTGCTTAGAATTAGGCAATTAGATGAGCTTTTTTAAAAAAAAAATGGGTAAACGAATAAAAAGAGGTATTGGTATCAAAATATAAATTAATATAAAATGAGATGAGCTTTTCTTAAAAAAAAAAAAAAATTGGTAAACGAATAAAAAAAGGTATTAATATCAAAATATAAACTAATATAAAATACATGACTTGACTGGGACAATCTCGATAGTCCCATGTGGCTTCTTACAGTCTCTATTTTTATAACGATCTAATGTTTTAACATTAATACCAATTTGTACTTCAAAGCTTTTTATTTTATTGTTCGCGATAACGTTGCAATACTTTCCAATAAAAGATTTTCGAGTAGATCGCGATTCCTTTTTATCTATTACATTGTCTTAGAATGACAGATTTTATATTTTTAATGATAAACTTAACAGGAGTAGTTTTAACTTTAAATTTTCTTTGTAAAGGTTTATTGTTACGTTAAAATTATTACTAGTTAAAGTTTATAGATATATTGTTGTCATAAAATGAGTTTATTCACCCTGTCTCATTACATCTGATAGTCGAACATAGAATATTGTAGTTATTGTTTATGATAATCCTCTAAATTTTATATTTCGAGGGTGTCATTCAGTTTCTGCGGTTTATTTTTCCAATTTTTTCTACAAAATTTTTTTTTTTTGTTCTTTATGGGTACAGCGAATAACGAACTATTAGGTACGATTTTGCGCAATCTACGAGTATATGATGACAAGCTGTATAGGAGTGTAATTTTATCTTTGATTCTAAATTGGGTAAAATTTTCCATAATAAATTTGCGCTGAATTTTAATTGTACATTACCGCATGTTTATATGGAGCAAAAATACTCATGGTACTTCGTAAGTAAAATACGAAGCTCATTCAGAACCCATAAGTAATACTGGTAAAGGTAAGTAAAATACGAAGCTCATTCAGAACCTATAAGTAAATTTTCATACACATATTAAAATTGAAGATTTTAGAGACAAATGGGATTGTACTTACATTACAAATAACAAAGGTTATGGGCAAAGTATCATTATATCCCAAAAGTTCATTTCAACTATATTTTTTGATAATTATACCGATAAATGAAGATTTTCTTCGCGTGGTTATAGGGCGACAGGGCTAGCAACCCGGTCCTTTCCTTTTTCCTTGTTAATACTCTCTAGAGCTCTGGGAGAACGAGTTTTGAGGCCTAATGGAAATAGATGCTAGTTCTACTAAAAGGGTGAAAACCCTACCTGAGAGTGTCTACCTCGAGGACTGGCGTCGGAAACCATTGTGCCGGAAATTAGTGGTTCTAGAGTGCCTCTAGATCAAAAAAATAGATTTATCGGAGGCTATAAAGAGAAGATGCTGCTGATTCAACTGACAGGGCGAAAACCCTACATTGGAGATGATAAATAAATATTAATAATAATCTGATAATGTTAATTATATTCCTATTCTGCTCAATATGTTACGCTGAATAAAGTTTTTATTCTTATTAATTATTATTATTATTATTATTATTATTATATATTATTATTATTATTATTATTATTATTATATATTATTATATTATTCGATTATTATTATTATTATTATAATTATTATTATTATTTGAAATGGTATCACAAAGTATTAAAAACAGAAAGAATCGGTAAGAATTAAGAAGGAAAAGAATTAGAGAAGGTGAACATTTTTAAAATATGCGCCGACGGCGGTCGTCTCGAATCTCAGAATATTGGAGGAAACGATAGATTGCAGACTCAGTGGGAGGGAATGTTTGCTCACTGTCATACAAGGGAGGAAGAGTTGGGGTCGCTCTCTATAGCTATTAACATTTCATACTTTCCTTTTTTGAAGAGCTTGGTCTTTAATGTACACACGATGTTTAAAAAAAAAAAAAATTAATAAGTGGAATTATAGCTAGTTTTGTATAGTTTTTTGTCTTATTTGAGGATAGGTGTCAAGAGAAGAAAACTAGATTCCAACAATGCTACGTCTTGTTTTATTTACTTCATGTAAGCAGAGGATAAGACTACCACCGAAACCTGAGGGCCTCAGTAAAGTACAGTCGCAGTCGTAAGGACCGTTGACAAAAGGCAACAATATAATATTCACGCCTCACAAATTAAGATTAGTCAGATGCAGTTTGACTCCATGGTATATGGAAAAGACCGTGCATCGTTGAGAAGAAGAAAATTTAAAAAACAATTTGACATGTCGGTTAATGTAATACTACGTACTGAATTAATTTTGTAAGAGTAGCCATAGTGCGAACAAATCATTTTGGCACCCTTTAACTGCGGCGGTAGAGATGCCTTTCTTCATATATATATATATTATTATAGGACTATATTATTATAGTATACTATATAATATATTCATATTATATATGATCATATATAGTAAATATATAGATATAAAAATATATGTATATTATATTTATTATATATATATATATATTTATATATATATGCATAACGAGCCTAGTAGTAAATGGCAACTGGGTCCCAAGCCCCAGTGGTTCATAATACATTTTGAAAATATCTGTATTGAACTGCAGTGAGGGAAAGGTTATATAATTTGAAGGTAAGTGTTTTTATTTTTTTTTTTATTTTTTTTTTTTAAGAATTTGAAATTTTAATTTGCATTAAAGGATCCATTAATAAAAGGGGACAAAAATCTAATAAAAATAAAGCTTGTTTTATGTTGGAAATATATAAATATATAATATTTGTTTTTGTATTGCAATAAGGAAACGAATTTAAAATGAATTCCAAAATTAGTTTCACTCACTCAACCCCCTTATAAAGTGCGTCAAAATATTCATCCCTTACATTATTCATAGAACGTAAAGGGGATGGAAAGTGTTTTCGTATTGCGAAACGAAATTAGATTTCAAAGTCTTGGGAATTAGTTTAATATTTTCGAACCTGAAAAACATGCATTTCCTTCTCAAAAGTAATTAACGCTCAAACCGTTGGGAGTTTCGCCTTTTAATACCATAAGAGAATCCTTTCTTTACTATATATATATATATATAAATATATAATATATTAATATATATATATTCAATACGGTATATATATAATGTATTATACTATATACATATATATTATTATTATATTATATAGATTATAATATATTAGATATATTATATGAATACATATATATACCAGGTATATATTATATATAAATATATTACTATATAATAGGTTATATAGATATATATAATAGTATTATCACTATCGATACTATATCATCTGCAGATATATAATATAAGTATATAATATATATAATATATTATATATTATATATATAAATATCTATATAATATTATTATATAGTTAGTATATATAGTATATATATAGTATATATATGTATATATAGTATATTAGTATATAATATAGGGGAAAGTGGCGTAATGGCGTGCACCTAAAGGAAAAATCAAATAACAAAGCTTAAATTTGGAAGGTTGCAGAGCATTATTAACAACAGTTATTAATAGATAATCTTAATGAATGGAGAACAAGTAGCCAAGCAATCAAATTTAAAACTAAAATTCCCCCCAATAAAATCATCTAAGAGTTTAGTGAATTTAGTTCCCTTGAGCGGTATTAGCCCGAACGCACCGCTCACCAACACCACAACATCTGCAGAGCACCGTAATGTGAAAATTGTTCTCGGCACTGCACAATGCTCAGCACCCCACCAGTAAGATGTCCTGCCTTAATTCTATGTTCTTTCCCTATTTCAAATGAATTAAATAAAAAATTCTTGAGATTTACGGTAGCCATTTTGAGTGTCGAAGTAACTCCAATGCCACTGTTCTAACTTGCTTTGATTTTAAATCTGGAGGTTAACACGGGCCAGAAGAACATTTTTTCTTCCTGTTGGGAGTGAGATATTTTCTGAGGAAGTAAGAATTTTCTCTCACTTATAAAAAAATATATATAGTATATTATATAATTATTTTGGGGGGTAATTCCCGCTCACCCAAACGCGATTACCCCCCTTCGACATGGTTGATATTTTTTGGATTACTTTCTATGGACAGCAGAAAGCATTTTGCAAAAACTAAATATGTGAATTATCAATAACTCCAATGTAGATGGAAATAAAATTTTAATTTGGATTTCTAGAATATAAAACGTAAAAATTGTTACCTTTATCATAGACTTCCAGTTATAGTGAAAAAGTTATAAAAATAATAAATTTGAACATCACAATCAAAGTACTCTTTCGCCTGCGGTCAGTCGACTATGGGCGTCTTATAATGTGGATGCACACACGATATGCACACTAGATACCATAGGTTGTAATTTCAAGCCGTTTCTGAGGAAGAAACTTGGTTGATGCAGGACTACCGCAGCTCTAGAGCGGTCACTTACCTACTTTCTTCCCTATATATAGTGATAACGTTTATTTTCTGAAAAAAATCGAGAAAATGCTTTATAAATTAATAAACAATTTATATCCGATCGGCTCATAGAACAACGGTCAAGAAATTGGGAAGAAAGTGATGAAACTAAAATCTACGCTGTCGTGTAACGTTTCCATATGAGAAAAAAGTGGTAACTTAGAAAAATTAAGGAAGATAACCGTGTTGAAAACCAGTTGTACTAGTCATATAGTATATTTTAATTATTTATTATTAAGTTATATATACATATATATATATATATATATTATGATTATGATATATATATATATATATTATAGATATATATATATATATATATATATATATAAATATATATATAGTATGCAGGAAACCACTCATGGCCAGACCCCTTTTCAAGGAGTGGGCAGAATAACTAACAATAATAAATCAAATCAATAATTAATGGCAAACCGACCAATCCCAAAGCAGGCCCTACGCAATCTCTTTAAGCTGGACCACAGGGTACAGGCAGGACTTGAGAGGAGGGATGATTAAATACTGACAGGAAAAAACAGATGCAAAGCTCCAGAAGGTTTCACTAAAGAGAGGCTGACTGCGAAAGTGGGAAGCCCCATAAGAACAAGCCGTGGAGTTCCCATATTGTTCATGATACAGAATGATCATGAAGAAACAGGCATCATCTATGTGCGTACCGAGGGCAACACAATGGTGGCGGAATGAGAGAGGTTAACTCACTTGAGCACACACACACACACCAAAAAAAATACTAGTGGTACTTACATCTAAAATCTTTCAGAAACAATTATTTTTGAGTTAATGTATTGGGAATGTGGGAAACACTTTTCTAAAAACCGTTTGCATCGTAAGTAAATACACGTAAAAGCCTTTAGAAAGACTAAAAATGCACACCGCACGAATATGGATACACACTCTCACCAATTTACGTTACGCAGATAAATTAAAATAAATAAAAATATAGTAATTCTAATTAAAACTTTAAAAATAAAGGTAAAGGCTAAAAATCGTATGTAACAACATTTCCCTCTCCACCGCCAGACACACAACCATTATTAAACACATTTCACAGCCCAAGTAATCAAAAAGTAACGAAATAATATACAATCATAGTCTAAATAACCTTCTATAACTCAGAGCAAGCTCACACCTAAAATCTTATACGGAAACAAACAATTCTGAACTGACAAGCTCGAAGGATAATTAAATGCTGATTCGCAGGCTACCAAATCTGAGGCCCACCCCTCCCATCAAGGAAATAAGAACATATTAAAAATATCCCTATAATCCCATCTCCACTATTGCCAAGAGTAGCCCTCTCCATAACAAGATGCACGACGCAGAAGAATCTTACTTCAAAATTGCTCTGTTTATATGCGAAATCAGAGCGCAACTTCACAACACTTAAGTTAATATATCTCCTGGCCCAACCTATGATGGTCGCCCGCTTCCTTGTTGGAGGGAGAGGGGGTCGACAAAGTAAGTATATATATATATACATATATTAGTATATAATAATTATGTATTATACATTATAATATATATATAATATATATATATAATACTATATATTATATTTATTATAGTATTAATTATATATTATATACGTATATATAATAGTATTTATATATTAATATCATATATTAATATAGTTATATACTATATTATAGTATAATTGATTGGACGCGGTCAATCTGGTATCCGTGTGCGCATCTAGCCCCTCGGCCTATTCTTTCGATACACTAGGAGTCCTTACGCTCTCCTCTTCTGGAAAATGAATTTCAATGGAACGTATTACGGCTGAGAAGTCATTATATTAGTCTAGTATTAATATATATATTATATATATATATATATGTATGTTATAGATATATAATATATAGATAATATTATATACTTGTGTATGTATTTACTTGACAGTCTGATATAGTATAATAATATATAGCCTAGATATAAAATATATATAATTGAGATCCGTTCTTCAGTAATTTATATTAGTTGTGAGATGCAGGAGATGCCATTTTTTCGCATCCGCGGATGCGAGATGTTTGATTTTAATATTAGCGGATGCGAAAGTGAAGTATTAGTGATATTTTTAGTAAATATATATATTATATAGATATATAATATATAATATATATGATAGGTTATATAGTCCTATACAATCTGTCGGTCCTATCAGCCTCTATATTTATATAGTATATATTACTCCTCGTCACCGTCCCGAACCACTTATTATATTTTATTAG